>QOKR01000877.1:0-19978 GCA_016880985.1 Phytophthora idaei
ATGTTTGTGATTCTCCTTGAAAATCGGGCTGGCTCCGCCTAAATGCTATCAATTCATTTTGGTGAATTCTGATACTACAGGTATGGTTGCTTTGTAGCGAATCAGTCAACCTCTGCAGCACGAAGCTGTCCCAACCATTCGCTGACCTCCTTACTTGTATACATACACGTACAGTAAATGCGCAATATATAATACCTAGAGTGCGGTCTGTTGGAGTAAAAAACTATGCTTCCGACAAGAAAGAATTGCGATACGACAGCCCGTGCAATCTCATTAATTGGGATTTTCCATACAATACAATGCCATTTAAAAATGTAGTAATGACGGCGAGATCGTCCATATTCAGCAGATATTTTGAGCTCGGTCACACAAGACTTGTGTGTCAGCTGCCGGAGTATAAATCCACACAGCAGTCGAAAAAGCCATCATTCTTCTCTTTTGAGGTTGACAACGATCGCAATTACGACGCTAACAACTCGTCGAACGGTAGACAGAAAAATTACACTAACACGGCATACCAACCGTAGTTGCCTGGTTAACGTGCTCGCAGAGGTGTCGAAGGTATTTTGCGTGTAGAAAATACCCTTTTCTCACTCTCCGTGGCTCATGCATTCCTAAATGCATCGAATTTCTGGCTCTGATCGGATGGTCTGCTTTTAAACCTAAATACATTCTCTGTCCTAAAGCCCGAATACGACCCTCGAACAAATCTTCCTGTGTGTACTGTAGTGATCTTACTCTTGAAGGTATCACTAGCAATTGTTTAAAGGTTTTAATCTTTTTTTAGCATTTAAAATGCAAAAAAGCACAGTTTGTTGCAGCAAAAATAATATAAAGCCATTCAAGTCAAGGTACGGTACGTTTTTACTTAGTTTAGGTGATTCGGTAATCCGAGTATTCCATAATCCGTTCAACTCCTCCACGTAAGCAGTGAAAACCGTCATCAACGGTACCACTGATCTGCCTTACAAGTTGTTATACAACCTATAACGACAAGTAAGACCCTGGTTGAACCAGGCTGGTTCCTGCTCTGTGGTCTGGGGTCTGGCTTTTAATCTATTACTCATCTTCGGAAAATCGTCAGGTGTCGTGTCTGGCTCTAATAAGCCCAGACACGAAGCCCAGTGGGCTTTCCCTGTGTCTATAGTATAGACTCTATACAGACCCTCGTACAGCTTCATGAAAATGACGCAGGATGAAGTTCATCTGTTCATTTTCATATGAAGTTCATCCTGCGTCCGAGCCATCGCAGAAGCGAGTCGCTTCAAGCGACTACATACTTACCATATTGTCAACAATATTGAATTTTGGTGTTGCATTCTACCCGTCCGGCCGTATTTTACGGCAGATGCCTATCTCTGTTGTAATTCCGAAATGCCGTTTTATATCTTAGATCCCTAGCAGGAACCAAGGCTAAAAAGTTTTACGAACACTGCCAACAGTTAGACCATTCTGCATTTTACTCGCATGCTCGCATTCGAAGACATCAAGTTAACAACCGGACAACGAGATGCATGTCCGCTGTGTCATCTTGTTGATCATCTTGCATGTTGCAATCCTTTGCTCCGCGCTTAGATACTCCGACCAAGCCAGCATCGGTCCTCTCAGCGGTCATTTACACACTACCACCGTGCCCGTTTCGAAAAGAGCATTAAAACTCCGCGAGAATGATAAAACTGATGGCGAAGACAAGATCAAGGAAGTGAGGGCAGGAATACCAGGGTCATCGGTGATAGACACTGTAGCCTACACACTAGCTCTGCAGCTGAAGCGGGATCCGACGGATATGTTCCACAGTTTACGTGTCGTAAAAGCTGGTGGGAAGTTGAATGGAAACCCGGAATTCATCCAGTGGCTTCAGTACGTGATGAAATACCGGGCTAAACGAGGAGAATTCCGGTTCAAGGACGACACGATACTGGACTTGCTGAGGAAAACGAAACCTGAAGCAGAACTGGTGACACTTTTTCAATCTGTTCGACGAGTCCCGGACATGAAGACCATCGCTGACAATTTACAGGTGCACATGGTCTTGAGCTCGGCGTCCAGCCATAGACTGGTGAATGATGCGTGGCTGAAGGCCGGAGAGAGTCCTCAGCAAGTTTATAAAATCTTAAGTCTTGCAGGCGATTCTCTCGACAACAACCCCCTGTTTATACAGTGGCTCCGATATATCAAACTACTCCGAGCTCAGGAGGTATTTTCAGACTTGCAAACACTCAATTTTTATTGGAGAAACAACGATTATGGTGGAGCCGAAGTTTGGAACGCTCTTTCAATCGATCAAGGACATTACGGATTTGAAAAAAAAATTGCGGAAAACTTGCAGACTCGCCTCTACCAGAAATGGATGGATTTGAAAGTTACCCCGGAAGAATTAGCGAGTCTATCGGGGGTGCCGAACCCAATTAATTTCTCGAAGCTTCCAAGAAATGACCCCACGTACGGCAATGTGGAAGCTTACACGATGCGTTTTGCTGATCGTCATAGTGGGAAGACTCTGTTGGAGAAATTGAAAAAAGCTGTTTGACGACAAGAAACCTTATGCTACGTTCGCAGTCGCTACCAATGCCAGACATCACTAGTAGTAGTAGTACGTTTCTCAGCGTTCAGCTAGATTAAGTTCTTTTTTTACTGGTTTCCCTCTACTCAGTTCCGACCGCGAAGAATCTCAGGCCGTCACTCGTCGCAATGGACAATATGTTACGATTTGGCTGTGGTTGCTCCATTTACGTCGAAGTTCATTAGCGTGTGCGACCAGAGCGAAGGTGTGAATACGTCCCACATGAGAGACAAGGGCCAAGGACATTGAACTCACGGAGCTGGATCCGATTGGTTGGCGCCGTTGATCTCTCACTACATTTTATCTCAGTCTCGAATAGTGCATCAAGAGAAACAAGCCGCGTTAGGAGATAGCGGACTGAGTGGATAAGTAGGAATAGCAGTGTTTGTTTACATTACTTGCTTCCTAGCTTTAAGGTCTGCTCGAGCTGCGCTACGGACCTGAACGTCGGGTGCGCAACACAATACACCTGCACGCACTAAGAACTGGAAGTCCGCGGCGTTGCTCTCACCTACCTAGATCTCGTCACCTCCAGGCCCTCGCTGCAATTCTATTTTGAGTCATCTCCAGAATAAGTTATTCCACTGAGATATCGGCCAAGCCAAAAAAAATTCCGTATATTGCAATTATTTCAGCGCAAGATGGCAATACATATCATGCAGTTACGACTAGCCTGTGCAGAGATATGATCGAAGAAACTCCTTGTAGATGTTTAGTTTTCAATGACAGAAGAGATTATATATCTATAAAATATATTGCCAAAAGTCAATCCGTAAGCTATTGCGTTCGAGGGGAAATAAATTATTCCGTACTAATATTTCCAGTTCAATCTTTTATTCGGAGGGCCTGGGGAAGGCATCCAAGTGGGAGACTGTGTCATTAACTTTGACGTTGCTAACTTGTACGGACCTGTTCTAGACGGTGGATCGCATTACGCTACGGGATGTTGCGCCGTTCCAGCTCCAAGATACCCGAAGAAAGCAAGTTGAACTTTGTGCAGCTAGCTGTGCTAGGGTGGCGGCCTGGAACGCTCAAATACGGTTTGGTTCATTACATCCGGGTCAAGTGGTGCTCCTCCAAGGCACAGGCGGTGTCTCGATCTTTGGTCTACAAGTTAGCCAAGGCTGCAGGGGCTATAACTATCACCACTTCGTCCTTGGATAAAAAACTCAAGTTCGTGAAGGAGAAACTCCGTGTCGTCTACACCATCAACTACCGCAAAATGCCGGGCTGGGCAGCTGAAGCGACGAACGGTACGGGCGCCGACTTTGTGATCGAGACCGGTGGTTCTGGTACGAACGCCAAAAGCATCGACGCTACTAAGCCGGGTGGTCAAATCGGCGTGATCGGGTTCCTGTCTCGCGCAAAGCAGGAAGAAATGCCTGGCGTTGCAGGGTTGGTGTTGAACAAGGATATATTGTTCGCGGTGTTCAGATCGGCAGCAATCAACTCACCGAAAAGTTGGTGCGTGTGGTCGCGAGCCAGAACATCCAGCCGCATATTTACGAGACGTTCGGGGTTGACGAGGAAGGTGGGCATGCCAGGAGGCAGCTGGCCACATTAGTAAGATCGGCATCGCCGTCAAGACTGAGTAGGGTCGTTTATTGCTTCGGGGATTCCTGCAGATAGCTAGTTGTGATACGCGCAACCATAGAGGGTAGCTAGCTGCTAGAATATTTTTTTGCATCGCTATAAAACATGTTGAATTAGCTCCCTAAACAAAACAAAAAACTACAGTCGTATCGATGTTCCAAGTTCGTCTTAAACGTCGCGTCGCCTCGGATATTAAGTCTCCCTCATGGCGCCACTCAAGATTCTCATCGTCGGGCCCAAGGAGGCCGGCAAGTCCACAGTACGCCTTCACTTGATGTTCCCACATCGACTTACGCTTCTTGCTTACGGTTAACTCTGTATCCAGATCGCCAACTTCCTTGCCGAGCACTCGGATCGCCTTGGCAGCCAGGAGCGCTACCAGGCGACCATTGGCGTGCGGATCCTCGAGCTCGAGAAGGGCAAAGCGAATGTGGAGCTCTGGGACGTCTCTGGAGACCAGAAGTAAGACCGAGGCACTCTATAGACAAGTCATCATCTAATTCGTCATGCTGTAATTGTAGCTACGAGGCGTGCTGGCCGGCAGTGATGAAGGATACGGACGGTGTCATTCTCGTCTATAACCCGGAGTCGCATGTCCACGAGAGCGAGGCCATGCTTTGGTCCGTGTCAATCTTGTTCGTGACGGAGATATGATCCACTAACCACAGTATTCGTCTGCTAGGTACGAGTGGTTTATACAGAATGCTGGCTTGGACAGCTCACAGTGCCTCGTATTCGAGCACTCGATGGGAAGCAGCAATGCTGCAATTCCACTGGCGTCGAAATCTCGTCTACCAAGCCACTTGCGTGTTGTTGCGACTACCTTCGACACCCCCAACGTGTTTAAGAGCGAGTTCAGTCGACTTGTTGCTGCTGCTCTCGAGCGCCAACAACGCATGGGCAACCGCAAATGATGGGTCATATTTACCCATGAACACTTTGAATGAAGATCCAGTAGCTCAATCAGCTTTTCGTTACTATAGGCTTCACTGACATTGACATTGACATTAATAACAGCAATTTGCTCTCTCCGATTTTTTGTGGTGTGTTTTCGTTTTGTATACAAAGTGTTTGATTGAACAGTTCTAGAGTCTGGAGTAAATACTAGGCAACAGGAGTTACTGATGAACCCAGTGTCTGCAAAACCGAATTTCTATATTCAAGATCCGCGATATGAGCAAAGAGCATCCTTGCTATTTGCATTCGAATCTGAAGGAAAAACTACCGAAAGCCAGCCTCTTTTCTTCGAGATAACTGCTTCAACTTGTCGCCCAATCAGCTGCGACTTGATCCCGGACTTTCCTACCGTTATCCTACTCCCACTGCACCGGTATGGAGCTGGATTCTCGCTCCCCCAACGTCATGTATCTTTCCGTGCTGAGCGAACAATCCTGATTCTCGTGTCTAGATGCATTTTTTATCGGCTCCAGGGGCATGATCGTATGTACAGTACTGTCGAATGACAATCGCCTCTTGCCTTTCCTCGATCGTTCGCGCCGTTTCCACTGAATTGAAACGATCTGCGCCAACGAAACTCCTACCATTGCTCCTCCTGCGACCGTACTATTGGTGCGCACCCAGGTTCACATTTTTCCTTTTGCCACGAAGGACATACTTGGTCACACATCTCCAAGACTCGAATTCCCCTCAAGAATGCTCCCCGTCAAGTACCTCGTTGCTTTCATCGCTGTTTGCGCCACGCACACGTGTGTGGTGAGCGCTGGGGGCTATAGTCTCCCGGACTATTCGGTTCCGGCAGAAAGTGAGGCCTCTGTCTATCAAAACACCATTCCGCCCGAGACCCCGTGTCCTGAAACCACCGAGCCCCCGACGGCAACCATTCCTGTTGAAGAGCAGTCGCAAGTCTACGTGCCCACTCCAACAACAACGGAGACGCCGTGCCCTGAAACGACAGCACCCCCTACAGAGGCGGCGACTGAAGCTCCAGCGACACCCACTCCATCGCAAGAACAGGAGACGGGACAATACGTGCCCTCTCCGACGGAGGCTGCCACGGAGACTCCGTGCCCTGTACTGCCGACCCCTTTGCCCGAGACGGAGACAACTCCATACGTCCCCACGGAGACCCCGTGCCCAATTATCACTCTGGTACCGGAGACGACGCCTCCCGTGGAAATTCCGCACCAAGAGTCTACCTCGTACACCCCAACGGTGACTGCTGTGGATATTCCTCTTACTTTCGTGCCGGACACGCCCGCTCCCGAAGTTTACGCCCCAGCTCCGGCTCAGACGACTCCATGCCCAACCATCACTCTACCACCCGACACTAATGCCCCTGAGGAATCGACCAAGTACACTGCAACACCGGTACCGACAACACCGTGCCCGGTATTCACCTTAGTCCCGGAGACGACTGCCCCCGAATCTACCCCGTATACCCCTGAGACTGCTGTTGTGCCGGACACCCCCGCTCCCGAGGTGTATACTCCAGCTCCCGAGGTTTACACTCCAGCTCCTGCTCAAACGACCCCGTGCCCGATCTTCACTCTCGTCCCGGAGACGGACGCTCCGGAGACCCAGGGGCAAGAAGAGACGCCCTACACTCCACCGGCCACGGAGACTCCTTGCCCGACTGAGACGACTGAGACGGAGGAGCCGTACGTGCCGACCCCCACAGTGACAGAAACTCAGGCCCCAGAGTCTTCGGCACCGTACGCCACGACACCGACACAGACTGAGGCTGCTACTCAGGTCCCTGTCACGGATGTCCCGTTGCCTCCTTTCACCGAAGCACCAACGGAGACTCCCTGTCCTACCACTCCGGAGCCTTACACTCCCACCCAGACCGAGGAATCAGCTGTGACGGAAACCCCGTGCCCGACGACTGCTGTCCCAGACACCGAGACGACGCCGGCCCAGACGGAGGAAACCGTGGAAACTGCTACCCAGGAGGAAAGCACGGACGCCACCACAACGACGGACGATATGGGCGACACCTTCTCGGACTCGATCCCCACGCAGAGTCGAAACCTCCGGTCGAACTGAACGAGGTGATCTGGAGTTTGTTTTCGCGCCTCTTGCGTATAGGACCAGTCCCTGGCGTCTAGTTCGGCTTGCATTCCAGGTTTTGCATTGAACTGAGTAAGCGCTTAATGCAAAGATACACATGACATTAGACTCGTCCTTTGCTACTGTTTCGAAAGTACCAAGAGTGGAGCTCTGAATTACCTTTTCTATTCATATTTGGTTCCAGTAAAATTGACTTCTTTTGCCTCCATTTTGACTTGGCTGGTAAGAATAAAACGATCGCTTACTTTGACCGGTACACTAACTACCGGGCGACTAAATACCGCGTTTTGGAATTACTAGTAAAAGCAATATCTATAGTTTCTTAATGTGGTACATTGATGTCACTTAATGCTAAGGCATTAACGGTCAACTATACCTAAAAAGAATAATCCTCTCTAGTGCAGATCCAGTATAATAAAAAGAAGCAAAATAAATAGCCCAAAGCAGCATGTAGAGATCTGCCCTCTTTCCACGACTTGAGGTCAAAATGAAAGATTTTATCAAAATCTGTGGAATGATCATTTCTGGCATGAAGAGGAGGATTTAAGGGCGTGCTTTAGTATGTTAAAGTGCAAAGCTGAGGCGGCAAACGTATCGAATGGACATGAGCAACAGAGCCACTCTCCGAGTGCGAAACACAAGGAATGGGGTAGACTTTTATTTGGATTACGAAAGCCCTGGAGGGATTTCAGAGATGCCAGTGAGCTGAGACTGTGATCGAAAATTGAAGGCCATTCACGCTGGAAAAAACTAGGTTTTAAAATCCCTGAGGGAGGTTGTTCAACAAGGATCAACTCTAGCGGCTAGTGTGTTTGAGTGTCCTCTCTAAAGCGTTTGGGCATTGTTGTCTATTGTGGTTTTGATCAACAAGGATAACGGTTTTTTATCTTGAAGGACCCTCTCCTCGATGTTTCGTTTCAATTAACTGAAGCACCCGAGAGCACGGTGATCATGGCTCAACGCCAAGAGGAATCAACGCTTCTCTATCAACAGTCGGCAGGAATGATTTCTCAAGAAAATCCTGATGGCTGTACTAGTTCTCTGGTGGTGAAGATCTACCCGAAATACGCCAAGACATTCGAGAGCTCGGCAGCGGCATTACTGGTGCGCTATCCAGTGGACGTCGCTGCTAATGCGCTGTGGTTTGAGTATTCAACTCTTCGTAATGTTGAGAACAAATCGTATCGCTACGTACGATCAATTTTATTATTAATCTAACTATTTAAGTCTGCTGATGGTAGTGAATCGATCTGCTGCTTCATTCTCACGACGGCTCGATGTCGATCAGCGAGTTAATGCTCGCAAATGTTCGAGGAGAGCTAACAAGCCACAATATTCGATCGCATGTCGTGTTTCTCCCGACAGCAGGTCTTTGCGTACGACCGTTGAGGCAAGTGGTCACGGCTGTTTGATCCGGTTTTTCGCTCAGCTGTACACCGACAGCCAGGACTTTTCGCCATCGCCAAGCGATGTGCGACATGTTCCTGCTGGTCGCGTAGCGAGCGGGGGAGGGGGGATACGGGGGAGACCAATTTTGCCAGTGAAGGAATTCGCGACGGGTGCACAGTCATCTTCGTCGATGAATTCCGGACGAGCCAAGTCCACCGTGTTTTGTCAACTACAGCTATCCATGAGCTCATCGTGCACCAGCAGCGCAAGCGCATCCCGCCTAAAGCGCGACATCTGGTGGGCTACTTCTGGCAGAGTCGGCGGCTGGCCGTCCAACTGCAAGTCGTCACCTGGCGACATCATCTGCGGAAATATAACAGGATGGCCCGTATCAGTGTGCAAGTGCGGATAGGACCGGCGCAACACCAAGGTCGCAGGTGGAGGCAAGCGATGGCGAGCATGGAAAATGACGTGGAGCATTGGCTTCACAATACCCAGGATGAGAACCTTTCGAGGATCGGGGCCGCAGAGCTCTAACAGTAGAGAACAAACACACGACTACAGTGTGCAGGACGGGCGGTAACGAGACGACCGTCGCCAAGGTCATCGGAGGTCGTTTGCTACTAGATAACAGTTAAATGACAACCATGTTCCAAAAATACAAAAACAAAAACAACAACAACAGCTTTCCAAGCAGTATCCTTACTCTCGTCGGCGAGGCAACGTTCCTGAATAAGCATCGAAGTACCAGGTTTACAGTGTTCTCCATCGCAAGGACAATGGTTGTCGAGGCATGACTGTGAACAGGGACGTGAACGCATCCGGATACATGCTCGACATCCTCGATTGCGAACTCAGAGGTGAGGCTCGCCCAGTCGCCTTTAGGAGACAAGCGACGACCACAACGCACCAACAACAGATATGAGGTAGACGAGTTTATTTCTAGTGTCCCGATGTGCCTGGCGCGAAGGGGTTGCATGGGGATAGCCGACTCAGGCATTAACCTTTTGGGCTATAGGCAACGTACTTGTAGGACATTGTAGTGCAGGCCTGGCATGCACTAGTGCATGCATCTCCAGCCTGCCTCAGCTAAAACCAGCAGCAGCAAGCAGGCTGGCAGGCTGGTCTTAGTGACAAAGACCAAGCCATGCATATCGCCATCGTTGTTGACAGCACCAACGACGACGATGGTGCATATCGCCATCACTGATGACCAGGGATGCCCAAAAATAGATACTTCCGAAAATAAATTTGTATTTCTCAGTAAAATTATTTATTTTAGGACGTGTCCTACTTTCAACCGTTATTTATGTTGCCATTTCGGAAAAATAGGGAATTTATTTCACGGAGCTCCTGAGCTCCAACCAAATCGTAGAATTTGCTGAGGCCATTCATCTAGTTCTGGTGCTAACAGTATCGCAATAATCTATTGTGGTCGTTGCTTTTACTCAGTTATTTATTTGTCTCTGTGGATGGAGCGCAACGGATTATGTATTTCTTTTCTCAACTTACAATTCAAATTTATCGTATTTTGGGCATCCCTGCTGATGACTCCCGTAGCGATCACGGCTAGCATGTTGACACGCACGGTAGTCACCCATACCGCAGAGAGCCGAAGCTATAGGGTGCCCCCGGGCGAGTTTAGGATAGCGTAGGGAGTTCACTTTCAATCTTACTTAGTAATACACTAAGGCCAACTACCAGGGAGCTCCGCCAGCTCCCCCATCGAGTGTTTCTGTTCCGAAGAACACCACATACATTCTTCAGGTTTTTCTGGGGAATAAGGGGTTAATAATCAATGCGTTTAAAAGAAAATCCATTTCGAAGTCGCCAACGTATGGCTTTCAACATCAAAATGTGTTTTGCACCGAAGGTGGAAAGCAGGGTTTTCGACAGAAGAAGTGGTCAAGTTTTGCAACACCAATTCAAGACTTCGATTGTCAAGAGCGACCGCCTTTTGCCCCAACGTGTTTATTTGAAAAGAAAAAAAAAGAGCTTTCATCGCATAAAATATTATTTTACATTCCATCCAGGATAGGCCCTAGATTACGCGAAGTATGTGAATCAACAGCTTTTTATGGCTCACAATCACCGATCAACTCATACTGTAAGGAGAACGACTCGTTCAACAAGGTTGCTGTCAATTCTGGGGGTTTCCTTCAGAAGCGCACACCGATGAACAACGTGGGCCTAAACTTACCAGAAGACGCGGAAGAGGTGACTCTGTCGAACATCGGGGCGCTCTTGGGGGTTCTTGATAATAATAATGCAAGCCATGATCTTAAGAAAATTAAGAAGTCGAACACGGTTCTGAGTCAGGCGCCACTGCAAAACTTCATCCGAGAACGAAACGAGCAGCGAGTAGACCCCCCCCCCCCAGGAAACGAAAGCACAAACCAGGCTGCTCGACACAACTTCTACACCGAACGGGAATTGAACTAAGCAGACAAATTCCTGTGGAGTGGCAGGACGAATTAAAACTCCTCGAACCGTCGACAATGAACGAGACATTACAGCTGGGCAGCGGGAACAGGGTGGCAAGTCGTGGGTGGCAACTGCACTGGAAGAGTTTCGCAAACGTCGTATGGCTGAGACCGCCAACCAAAAGCTCAAGGCCGTTCAGGCGGATCAAGTTAAGCTCAACAAGGTCTTGTTAGAGACCCTCAGAATGAATTTGCGACACAGGAGAGGAAATTCGTGTTTGAAAGTCCACCAACAGCTCGAACGGCGCTCTCGAGCCAAGATAACAGTCATGTGCTGGTCGAACAACTCGTTCAAACCGCGCCACAACTGTACCCGCTGTCCGAGACTGTGTTTTCCGCCAAGAGCGTCCCGTCTTTCGGTTGCAGCATGGAGTCCAGCGTCGACGTGGCTCGAGCCAGGATCATCGACCTCGTCGCGAGAGTTCCAGTTGAGGACTCAGTCAAGCAGGTCAGCGATGCCATGTGGCAAGACCTCAACAGCCTCAGCCAAATGCTGGACAAGTCGTATCGCTACGTACGTTCAAATGTACAGTGTTTAACTGACACTTTGTGATTTTTCAGATAAATGAACGAGGGCCTGATGCCGGGGGTCAGAGCTTTGATTTAACCATCCGATGACGACGGGCGACCCACGGTCTCCAATACTTGCACAGGTTCGAGTAGAAAGACCGCATCGTTTACGTTCGGCTATCCAAGTTGCTTCTTCCCATAGCTAACCGGACAGTCATCTCGAAAACCACAAGTCAACAATGCGAGGTCTAGTTTTACTTCCAACTCTTTGTCGAGCGACAGGAAGGGTTGGCAGCGACGGAAAAAGACATCAAGTTCATTCAAGAAGACGTGCTGGACACGTGGGGGATAAAGTTGCGCTCGCATTGGCAGGGCAGTGGCAGCAAGAGTTGATGACGGAGAACGTTGCACCGACGATGCCATTCTAAACGATGCCAAACTGGTATTAGAGATGAAGCTCCCACCAATAACTTTAAAAAAACCACTGGTGGCATTGATACAAGTCATTCACGTTGAACGTTGGGTCGTGTAAACGAGTCAATACACTAACTTAGTGTAGTGACTAGGCGGGACGATCAACACGACCAAGCTACAAACACCCAAGCACATGCTTTCCAAGACTTCCAACGCCAACAAGCTGCCAGTAGAGCCGGGATGCCAGTGTTGCTGTCAACCAGACCGGCTCATGATCCCGTCCGTCCGGCGTCGTGGCGTCGAGATGATTCTCTCGCTAGTCCACGGTGACTAAGATCCAATCGTGTCAAGCTCAACGAGACGAACTTGACATGTTGTGCACTCGCATTTCGTAGATCAGATTAAAGGATCGATTAAAGTCATTCGAGTTGCAAAATCGTCAAGTTTTACTTTACTTTTCATCCGTACTTTATCTGTAGGGCCAAAACTTTTTGAACCAGAGTCCGTGGAATCGGCGGGACTCGGTTCTTCTATCAGGATGGCAGGAGCTTCGTCCGCTCTGAAAGGCGCCGCATGCGCCGTCGAGTCGGAGGCATCCGCTCTGCCGAGGCTTTGTAGTAACACGCTCTGGACGGGGGGAATGTTCGAGCCGTCGGGCTCGAGTACACGCGTGTTTTTTCATCACAGTGGACGTCACTGGGTCACTCACTTGTTCACACTCAGTCTCTCAGCCTATGCGGCGGTGACACCCGTCGGCTTGGGAGTGGGGGTTGTGGCCGCCGAGACGCTCGACGTCTTCATGTGGCCACGCGTCTTGTCGTTCTTATTGTCCACAAAGAACTGGGCCGCGTAGTCCGACGATCCCGACGGACCCGCGTGAGAACCCATCCCTTCACCAGAAGTTTGGGTGGGGAATCCCTGGCTCTGGAAGTTGTGGGCCGCCAGGCCGCGCGGAGACAGGAAGTCCATCTTCATCCGCTGCTGGCTGTTACCGTGAACAGCAGCAGCGGCGGCCATCGCGGCCATGTGGTTCCTTGGCGCATTGTTGGCATTGTTCTGGTTGTGTTCGAACACGTTGCCCAGGTTCTCGAGCAGCGGCGTGGCGCCGCCGCCGAAGTGGCCGTGATGGTGGAAGTTCATGGGCGTGTCGGGGCCCATGAGCTTAATGTAGTCGCTCATCATGGCGTCTTCCGCGCCACCAGGCGTGCGGTCAGTTAGACGGGGTGTGGGGAACAGACCGAGCGACAGATAATTGCCATTGCCATTGCCCCGCGAGATACTGGGCGGGCCACTGGCCAGGAAACTGTCAAGGCCGGGCGTACGCTGTCCACTGGAGGTGGCGTTAGCGCCAGAGTTGGTCATAGCGAGCACACTGGGCAGCTGCGAGTTGTCAATTTGGGGCGAGGGAAGCCCCATCAAAAGCGAAAACTCGTGGCTGCGTGGCGTTGGGAAACTGTTGCCCAGTGGCGTGCGCAGACTGAACTTCGGCATGGTCGTTGGCACATTAATTTTCAGAGGTAGACCGAACGGGTTGCTTTGCTGTTGGTTCTGTTGCGGCATAGGCTGACTTTGTGGCACCTGAATAGAGAGCGGGTGCGGCTGCATGTGCTGCGGCGCGTGGATCTGCTGCTGGATCTGCTGATGGTGGAACTGTTCCTGCTTCATCTGCTGCTCGCGCTGCTGCTGCTGGCGCTTCTTGCTGCTGAGGCGTCCTCCCTTGGAGATGTTGAGCTCGGGCACTTCCTCGCCGTGTGCGCGCAGCTCCATGGCGTGGCGGAAACAGATGGACCCCGAGTGCTGCGCCGTCTTATTGCAGCCTTCCACGCGACACTCGTGGCCGTGCGAGTGCCGGTTGCACAGCCCGCCAGCGCGTGCGTGTTGCATGCAGCCGTCCACCTTGCACCGGCGACCGCCGCCGTGGCGTACACATTTCTGGCGCGCGTGCGCCTGCTTGGAACAGCCCTCGACGATGCAGAAGCGCTTAACCACGAAGCCGCCGTGCTGGAGACAGAAGCCGCCGCCGCGCGCGTGCGCCTCGCAGTTGTCGGCTTGACACTGCTTCTTGCCGCCGTGGCGCACGCACAGCTTGCGCGCGTAGACCTGGTTGGTGCAGTTCTCGACGCAGCACTGACGCCGGTTCTTATGGAAGGCGCACTTGCTCGTGCCGTCCACCGCGAGGTTGTCGCAATCGTTGAAGCGACACTTCTTGGGCTTGCCGTCCGCCGCGCTGTTCTTATTGGCCGGGGACGCATCGCTGTCACTGCTGTTGGCGCTGGGCGACGCGCTGGGGCTCCGCGTCTCGGCGCTCATTGGGATATGTGATGTGGAAGAGGTTTAACACCTAAGTGACGGGAGTGATGGTCGTAATGCTTTGGCAATGCCACGACCGAGAGCGGTGTGTGTCGAGTTGCCAGCAACTTGCGGAATGACAACCCTGCGGCCGCAGCGGCTGTCGTTCGCTCGGGCTCCACCCGACAGACAAGGGGTTATGCAGCCTCGAGGCTTTTCTATGTGGTGTGCCCGTTTTCTGAATCAGCAGGTACCTCTGGATCCCACTCTTTTCCGGAAATGATACGGCTCCCAGAATGTGCCCTGAAAAAGGGCCCACGCTTCAACTCGCAAACTGTGCACGGCAAACTGTGCACGGCTTTTGATTTTGCCTCTGTGAGAATTGTCTGGCTGGGAGGCTCTCCAATTGTAAAGCGGAGGAGAACATCGATACAGCAGAACAATTTGCTTACGGAGCCACTAAAAATCGAGAAGAGGAAGCAAGGATATGCCTCTAATGCTCGGGATAGGCAGCAACGGCTTTCACAACGGAATCTGGAGCGCTGCGTCAGAGATTGCATCAGTTTGATTGCTGCAACGACGTCCTCAATTTGACCATCGTCGTTCCAAGCTGCGCAGTAAGCACTGATGCGGCAGCTTGGTGATCGGGGCGCTATATTTGAACTGAGCTCGCTCGGAATCTTTATCGTTCTATGATAATCCGAGCGTTGGTCACCAACTTCGGGACGGCACTCTAACCCCGTAATCCAGCGCATCAACCGTCATTGCATAAGAACTTCTTTATGCCCTAGATTGCATTCACTGTGCTTGTGCTCATGCAACAATAGGTTCCAATGTTTTTACATGTATCTCTCGATTCATTTCATTGCTGTTTTTGGCGGCAACATTTAAACTTGGCTCTATCAAAAGAGTTTATTATGTGCACGTTCTGTCGACGCAGTGCCCTCTGGATCGTTCCCCCAGCCACAATCGAACAATCCAGTACGTCAGTCGCCCCATCGTATAGGAGCGAGTACGTGCGTGCGAAGCATCGGGCCAAGATGAGTCTTCTGGCTTGCCTAAGTGCAAGGCAAAGGCTTTCACGCCGGGGGATGTCAGCGGCGCACCAAAGCGCTGCACTGCGCCTTGGAATCGTGCCTATTCGAGTCAACACTCCGCACCACCAGCTGGTGTAGACTGCCTTGCAAAGAGAGGATCCGTCTGGGCGGGGAGCGTGACCATCAACAGCAGCAGCGCAGCAGCAACAGTATGGAGCGTCTGAAGACAGGAAGAGGAGCAGGCCCACGCTGCGATACGTGTGGTACCCGCAGATGATCCGAGGCCGATAATAGATGGCAAGCTGCCAGCCTACCTGCAAGTTGCCAACAACAGCAACAGCAGCAAGCATTAACGAGACAGCGCGGCCGCCAAAGCCGGGCTCACTCGACTCGTCTCCCGCGCAACAACAAGCCATCACAGCCTGGTGGCATGGACACCAGCGCCGCCGCCGCCACCACCAACTTGGTCCTGCGCAGGATACTGTAGGAATCCTACTAGGATCCAAGACAAGCAGCTCCGCTTGGCCACTTCAACGCCATACTCATTTGCCCCGCGTGTCTCAGGTCAAGGCCTTTCCCCTCGCTTGACTGACCACAATTACATGTACTTCAACGAGATCTTGGCAAAAGTGCACTTACAGAGAGCAGGACGCACGCAATAGTGTTGCAGTGCTCCGGACCGGTGCTCCAAAGCCATGGTTGCCCGGCGCCGAGTGACTACAGCTCCTTTCTGCGCGCTGTCTGTTTGCGTAGAACGCCATCGCTGGCGCCGAGCTATTACATGCTCTCTTCATCAAAATTCCAGCCCAGCTCCGGTGTGCCTAGCGCCATCCTGTCCTGCCATGGTGAGGACATCGGCAGCCAGGCCCCCGCTCGCTAAAAAATCCAAAGTGTCGAATCGGTCGCTCAATTGCAGGCGCATAAAGTAGCACTCAACACCAGCGAGCAAACCGCCTCCAGTACCGGGCAAGAAGGGTCTTCTTCTTTCATGGCAAAAGGTCGCAAAGCGTCCAGGAAAAGCTGCGCCCGAGCTGCCGCCTAGTGAACTGCAGCACCGCGAGTTCCCCGCGCCGTGCGGCGTTTCATGTCACGTGGTCCAGACTGGACTCCAGTGCCCATGACGGACAGGCTCTACTGTGTCTCCCGTGCGAAATGACGACACCTGATCTCGGCCCCATCAAGATGACCTCCGGCGAGGAGGAGGCGCGAAGCCTCTCGGTGAATGTCTCTTCCGCTAAAAAAAAAAGTAGCGTGTTACTCTAAAGGCGCCAGTGCGGTGGTGCCGACTCGAGCTGGCCCCAGTCACATGCGCATTGGGCTGTCCTCCTTGCACCTTTTCGACTGCGTGATCCGTTGCTGACAGCAACTTGCTGTCTTTCACTTTTGGTTAGTCACTTTCTCTTTGTCAAAAGAGATGGGACTTCTTCTTTCCCTTGCGAAAATGAAGTTCCCTAGGGCATTTGGTAGCTAGCTGGCAACAATGGATAGCTACAGGCGCGTCGCCGTGCTTATTGTGATGTTGCTCAATGTGGCTTCGGGGCAGAGCGATGACAAGCAGTCCGGCTGTGAGGTGTGTGCTAGCACGGGTGACTGCTCTAGGGCCTACCGAGGCGAATCTGGCCAGTTCTGCGGCAACTGGCTGGACCGCATGAGCGACCGGCGCCCTTGCTGCTGTCCGGACGACGCCATCTGCAAGGTCTCGACCTACGCCTGCAACTGTGGGTATGTGCCGCATCATGCAGATGATGGAGGAGATGGCCTGGGGTGGCTGGCTGCGTTGCTCGTGCTGCTGCTACTGTGCTGCTTCGTGGCGCACGAGATATCCGAGGACAACGCTATTCCGCTCGGCGGAGGTGGCTCTAGACAGACGTATGGACCACATCGACAGTTCGCCGTGATAATTGAGGTGGTGGAGGCGATATGAGCGCTGGTACCGGTGCCGCACTGGGTGGCACGGCCGGTTTTGTGGGTGGATATGTTCCGGGTCGTAGTCACCATGGAGGCGGAGCCTCCGCCGGAGGAAGGGGCTTAAGCAGTGCCGGTACCGGTGACTTCGGTGGTGGTGGGGTAACCTTTGCTGGGGATTTCTGATGCCGTACAAACCAATACAACCCACTTCAGATAAATATTCAATTACTTGGCCAGCTAGTCATTTTCTGTCTGTCAACGCAGTTTGGGACGAGGTCTTCTTTTTCCTTTGCGAACGGTGCATTTTGCAATAGCTGTTTTGGCAACAATGGGTAGATGCTGGCACGTCGCCATGCTTATTGTGATGTTGCTCAATGTGGCTTCGGGGCAGAGCGATGACACGCAGTCCGGCTGTGAGGTGTGTGCTAGCACCGGTGACTGTTCCAGAGCCTACCAAGACGAGTCTGGTCAATTCTGCGGCAACTGGCTGGACCGCAAGAGCGACCGTCGTCCGTGCTGCTGCCCGGACAACGCCATCTGCAAAGTCTCCAACTACGCTTGTAATTGCGGATATACACCACACTATACAGATGATGGAGGACGTGGTCTGGTGTGGCTGTGGTGGCTGCTTGGGTCGCTAGCGTTGTTGCTGTGCTGCTGTGGCTGCTGTTTTATGGTGTCCAAGCGAGTCAAAGATCGAGGTCGAGACGACGCGATTCCCGTCGCCGCGCCCGTGGCGGAAGGTGTCTCCAGCCAGCCTTACGGGACCACATCGACAGCCTATGCAAGTGCTCCAGCGGATGCAGGATACGTTAGTGCTACGCCTGCATATGGCCGATACTACAGTCAAAGCAGAGGTGGGGGCGGCATGAGTGCTGGTACCGGCGCGGCACTGGGAGGCACAGCCGGTCTTCTGGGTGGGTTTTTACTTGGAGACGCGCTAGCTGATCATGGAGGCGATGGAGGCGGTGGAGGTGGCTTTGACGGTGGCGGTGGAGGCGACTTCGGCGGTGGTGGGGACTTTGCCGGGGACTTTTGAATCAAAAGTCAACAGTTTTGAACAAGCACACATTTCTGATAAATACTCAAGACCAGCTACTTACTTGGCCAGCTCTCGTGCTAATTTCTCCTTTTTCTGTATCTTTTTCTCTTCTCGCTTGCGGGTATCCTGCGTGTCGAACTCTTCCCACGCTAGTCTGTCCGGGAACTGAAGTAGAAGCTCCATGTCCTCCGGGATGCTGTGGCTCACGTCTTCTCGAGACAGCAGTACACTCCTACAGTTCGCCTGCATAGGGCGCGAGAAGGGCACTCGCAGTCCACCGACAACCACTCCCTTGTGCCTTCCATTGCGATAGATGATGGGAATCTTGACACGGACTCTGGGTGGAGAGGGTGGAGCCACTTGGGGACCGAAGGAGTGAAAAACCACCTGAAGAAGTTTTCGCTTCTTGCGCTTGAGCTTGTTCTTCTCGGTATCTTTTGGCTCTTTGCGTTCGATCTTGTTGGCAGTCTGACGCTGCTCGCGGGGCAGTTGATGACGATGTTCATCTGTTGGAGCTTGCGACTTGAGCATGCGCAGCCCCGTCAAAGGAGGGTTATTCTCAGCGTCGCTGTTGCTATTGGTAAGACTGGTCATATCTTGTTGCTTCCTGCAGTACTGTTGCTCCGGAAGTAGATCAAGGAATGTCAACAGAGACCGAGGACGCAATCGAGGCCAGCAGCATTGATTCATACGTGCAGTTGAAGTTTGCACATTTCTGAAGCGGGCCACATTCCTTCTAGACTGTATAGTATTAGTTTAAACAATTATTTAAAATCTAAAACTGAAATTGTAGGACTGACGATTTGAAAAGATTGTTTTGATAATTCTACAGTACCAAAATAAAACAATCCCTGTATTTCTGATATCATCTACCATAAGGTACAACACTGTAAGCAATCAAGGCATCATTGTTCTGGCGGAGCAAATAGCTTACATGAGCGACCATATCCAGGTTAAGGCCTCCAAATATTGACAGAACATTGAGGCTAAACATTTGCCAAGTGCGTCTCGTGGTCGCTAAAGAGTTGCCGTGCATCCGCGTGAATCAAGTTGGGACAGCGGTGCGATCAAAAACGTGCTGACGAGGTAACCAATCACGGCAGCGGCATGATCTCCTGAGTTGGCTTAATGACCATCTCAGTACAGCAACTTAGGCCACGAAGGCGCTGCAAGTGCTAACGGATTATGCCGCTTGGATTTGGCATTGAAGTGTGCTCCGCATGAGGATCGGTTGTCAGCGAAACGATGCGATCGACTTTCCGTTGCTATGTAGTGCGGGTTCAGGTTGAAAGCCTTGCCCTCTCCTCCTTGGCGTGGCTGTAGTTGCAGCCAACGCCAGCTGGCTAAGATAGTACAATTGCAGTTGCAGTTGCAGTGTTGGAAGAGAGTCTGAACAGCAGTGTCCTTGTTGGGCGTGCTAGATATCTCTGACGGCTAAGTCTCTCTCACATTTACATTTTGGTTTCTACCAAGCAATACACTCGGCTAGAAACTTCTGGAAGTGCCAGCTTCCCCATTTTGCGTTCGTCTTTCCGTGGACGCACTACAAAGTTAACTTTAGTGAACGGCGTTCAAGATGCAAGAACAACTGAAGAGGAAACGCGACGACAACCTGACGAAGGTAGAAGAGGCCAAGTCGCTCGGTGTCCCCCTTTTCACCCCCGTTGTCCCGCCTCGCATTACGAGCACATCCCACTCCGCGTTAGTCGAATGGAAAAAG
>QOKR01000878.1:0-19958 GCA_016880985.1 Phytophthora idaei
ATCTTCCAGCAGGCTCAACCGCTGGGTAGATTCTGGTTTTGTCACGCAGTTGACTAGAAGTAGTTACTATTTGCCCAGGAAGAGATCCGACGGAATTTTTTACTCCTGCCCGATTTTACCAGTTCAGGAAGTCGTTGGGCTGAACCAAGGTCGGTTGCTACATGTTTCAGCTCAAGACGTGGTGAAGTTAACTTGCGTTGGGGTTCTTTTTGCTCCAAAAGTATCCTCGCTCTTTCCAGTATATTAGGCGCTTGATTTCCTGTGTCGGCGCCAGAATAACTATTCCAGATTCTTTCACCATGAATTCGCTGTTCCAATTCTTTCAGGCCACGACGGGCCGACTCCATATGGATATCACGCAGAGAGGGGCAACCATGGCGATATCAACGATCATCAGCTCCAGCGTTGCCAAGACCGATGGTGAGTTCTGCATGCAGTAGGATACGAACAGCGCACTGGACACTTCGACGTTGAACGCGATGGTTTCAGGCATCTCGTTGGTGTGATGAACTACCGTTCGAGCAAAAATTATTCTCAGGGCCAGCTTCATCACGGGTAGTATCACATCTGACTCAGATTCTGCGCCCTTTCGGCCAACATGGTGAAGATATAGTAGTACGTCGGGTAGATAGGCCCCAGCACTAGTTGGCACATCGACACCTTGATCACGTTGATGGCCATAACGTTGGCTCCTGGGGTCTCACGAATCTTCATCCATTCGATTGCCATCGAGATCGAGATTAATGTCACCGACACAACCTGCCGATATCCAGATAGCATTCACGATATCCCGCCAAATGGGATATGGGAGAATAGGAACGCTGATTCGGAGGTGATCAAATGATCTCACAAGAAGAAGAGATTAGGATCCGCAAGTGGCAGAACATCGACCAGTACCGTCACGAGTAATAAACACGGGAGTGGGGTCGCTATCAAAACGGCAACAACATGCAGCCAACTGGTTTCGTTAACATACTTGGACAGTTCTATCACGCGCTCCGCCGAATATTACCCCACGCAATTCCACCTGTACGGACTCCCAGAGCTGGACGAGTCGAAGCCATCGAGAACTCATTGATGCAGCTATCGTAACAGCATGGGAAACTAGGAATCGTTTGCAACGTCTAGCCATTTTTAGCACGAAGCAACTACAAACTACTACCGTAGGTAGTACTGTATCCATGATAACTGACGTCAAGCTACTACTATCACATTGATCACATTGAAACAGCAACCAAATGAATATCATTGACATTCTGGATTGGATTAAGTATCAGCGTAAGCCATGGCTCATCTAATAGCAAAGGCTGGTAAGGAGCGTATGTAGTTCCCAGTTTATCGCGGCGCATAACGAGCAATCGCAGCTTTTATTCGAACCTCTTCAGGTCGGCGTGACTCCATTCCTTGAGACCTTCGGCACCGCTCTCATAGTCCGATACCATGCCCTTGGCTACAGTCTTCACCCTGATTTGGTACGTCTGCATCAACAAACAGTGTAAGTTTATCTATCCAGATTCTGTTAAAACCAAGGCTTTTTCTCACCCCCGGGATCATCCAGCCGAACATTTTCTCCGTTCCTCGCAGCAAATCTCCGCGCTGTAGCATTCCAGGCCGAAAGATGGACGTGCGCTGGAACTTCATCTGCTGCACCTTGTCTTCCACTTCTCCTTTGGTTTGCGGGTACAGGAACCAGCTGTCCTTATTGGCGCCCTGAGACGTCAAAAGACCCAGGTACGGGACGTCTACCGCCTTGGACACCTCGGCGAACTTGGTCACATATTCCAGATCTACTGCAGCAACAATATCAGTTGTTAGTGCAACTTAATCCATTTCTCGGTCTGTAGAGCTGTTCTACCTTTGCGGAAGGCCTCGGCAGAGCCAGCGTCTTTGCGGGTCGTGCCCAGGCACGAGAAGGTGGCGTCCACCTTGTCTGAAGGCTTGATATCCGCCTCCGAGAGGCTGTTGAAGTCCACCTGGCGCACCTCCAGCTTGCTCTTGGCCGCTTCAGCGTCCAGCGACGGAAATGTCGAGCCCCAGGCTGACTCGGGCACGTCGCGGCGCGCCAGAGCGATGACCTTCGAGCACTTGGCAGAGGCCACGAGCTCTGCCACAAGGTCGCGGCCCACGGCGCCAGTCGAGCCGATCACGAGCGCCACGTACGAAGACATCAATACACTTATAGAGCGGATCGGTAAATGAGATTTTCAGCGCGCACACTAGGTGTCTGCGACATGTGACAGTGGCTCACAATCATTCAGCTAGGGTACAAGCTATGAATGAGCTGACGATGGTACAAAAGGGTAAGAATAGACAGCAGAAAATATGTCGTGAGCGATTAAGTTTTTATCTCCCGAAACCTTCAGAAATTGTTCACTAAAGGCCGTTCTTAGCAATCATTGTTTTTTACCATAGAAATCAGTCAAATTGGATCTCAAGCGATATGAATTCGTGGATTCTTTGCGTGTTGTTGGGTATTACGAAGATACACGCGAATTTTTCAGGGCGCTCACATATTATACCTGAGCTGTCGTGCTGTTGATTTGGTCACATCATGTCAAGGCAGCAGCGCTCCTCCAGCGTGGCGTTAACCTGGCCACTTCCATCGGTCAGAGCAAAGGAAGGTAGCTCAATCACGTTGACATCCGCCGCGTTAGTCGCTCCGATGGCGAGAAGAAGAGCAGCGAAGAAAGTGAACTTGGCCATAGTTGATGTTGGAATTGCCGATTGTAGGTAGTGTTTGAGCTTGATGAGGCAAATTGGTTAATGAGGAAGTGAGAGACGTATGAGTGTGACTGGTAGCTAGCATCATGCGAGGTACTAGTGCTATCCACAAACGCTCCACTGAATTCCACGGCTAGAAACCAACTACCTCGCGTACTACCAGTCTCGAAATTATAATGTAATATTAATAAAAAAAATATCCAGCACAATGCAACCCAGAATATTCCGCAAACAAACCATCTTAGCAAATAGAAGTAGGTCTTCTTGTTTTTCGAGTCTATGGACACGAATGACTTATTAGTACTTCGTGGCTTCATATACGCTACGTAACCCTCGTATTTGATTTTAGAAACTGGTTGAGTTGCTTGCACTAGCCATGCGTTCTTCATTCAACCACACAAACTTAAAAGTGTAGTCAAAACCTGGCGGAAAAAAATTACTGGTGAGCTGGCAGTTAAAAAGAGAGCAACAGCTCAACAAGCTCGTTACCATGGTGCTGTAGTGACGCCTGAACGTTGTAGAAGACCCAGAAACAGATCTTAGTTTGCACTCCTGGCCACTGTTTCTCCATGACAAACGCAAGTTGTCTTATGGCTGAGAACCGAAGTCGGTACTGGAGTAGGGAGCATAATAGAGCAAGTGCCAGGACCTTGAGTGCGCAGTTAAACATGACATTTTTTCAGCGCTTGATCCAGTTCATCCTCCGTGAGATCAGCAAGTTGAGCGTAATAGACGCGGTTGGGTAGTCTGTACATGAGACCCATGTAGATTGCTGTCCATGGAATAAACATAACTTAACGTGAGAATTAACGACTAAATAGAGCAGACAGGTTCGACACTTACAGAAGATGAGCGGGATGAAAACTCCGACGTAGTTGATCAGGACGAGGAACTCTATCAGGTACAACAGTCTCCGCACCTCCAGAACATACTGAAGTGAGGTCGCCGTTATCTCCTTGACCTCATGCGCAGTTTGTTTCTCAGCATCTAAAGGGGCTGGTTGGATGCGTGCTCCGCTGAAATGCTTGATTATACCGCGCTCTTCGAAATTGATGTCTTTCTCAAATGATATTCGACTTCTCCAGTTCCTTGGCCTCCGCTCCTTCGCCAGCTTGAGAAAGTTTTTCCGGATTGGTTATTAAGGAGCGACGTACTGAAACCGTGTTTGTCTTCGGTTCTTGCCACGCCTCTTGTTGCTCTTGTAGCATTTTTTCCGCACGTTCCAAACAAGTTAAAATATGGGCACCAATACTTGATTTGGGAGTCGCTAAGCTGGGGTCGTTATAGACATCTGCATGGGCGAGTTGCCTCCCCACCTTATCCATCCGATGAACAGCATCATTCACATCTCGGAGAGACATTGCGAGCTGTATCAGAAGTGCAGCCGTCACCATCAAAGTAGTACCGAACGAAGGTGAATTCTGCATACAGTACGATACGAACAAGGCGTTGAATACTTCCGAGTTGAACACGACCACCTCTGGCATCTCGTCACTCAAGTGAACCACCGTCAACGTGAAGATATTCCTCATGATTAACTTGATCACCGGCAACAGTGAAGCGAAAAACATTTGACCTGTCTTGGACAGCGTCGTGAACACGTAGAAGTACAGAGGGTACGTCACTACAAGCAGCACCTCGCACAGCCACACCTTGATCGTATTGAACACCATTGTTCCTGTCCCCGCGTTCTGTTGGATGAGTCTCAACCATTCGACGGCCATGGAGATCGTGATGATGACTACCCAGGCTGGCATCGCGATGACGATCGAGAATGGCACTGGAAATCCGATCCACAGTGCCAAACCATGGAGAACTGCGACGGTCAGACCTGCCACAATGACCGTATTTCTCCAAACTCGCCAATTCGTGCTCGCACATTGATCCGGAATTGTTGCGCGCAGAGGAAACTCATGACGACGTAGCTGTAATACTGTCGTATTTGGAACATCTTGTTGCCCTTGATACCTTCGGATGGGTCGTCGAGAGGTATGACATCGCTGAGTACCGTGATGATCAAGCATGGTAGTGGAGAAACGAGTAGCACAATCACAATGTGTGACCAGCTTGTTTCGCGTGTGTACTTTGCTACAGCTAGGACTCGATCTGTGGAGTAGCTCCCATGGAGCTCTACTTGAGTACGTTCCCACGCTTTCATGAAGTGCTGTTGTGGACTGGGCATCGCAAAGCTGATCACGACGAATCCAAATGTTCCGCACTGAGAAGTAGGTGACAACAAAGTGTGTGGATACTTGTCCTCGCCAAGCTATGCGCATTTAAATTCATCGTACGCTTCAAATAGATAATCTGTACAGTTCAGACTTGGATCTCGACGGTCGTAGCTATTTTCACGTTTTCGTTCTGACAGCTTCGATAGCATTCCACAAAAGTATGTATAGGTCTTGGCAAAGCGGATTCCATTCAATGAAAACCCATATTTTTCATGTACTTCTGGTTTAATCATTACCGCTGGTGCCGATTCACAGCGATTTGAGCTGGAATACAACCAAAAGCAACACGATCAGAATTGACTGCTGGCAAAAAGTGGCGTAATTGCTGTACTATGCACTGAACTTTGTAAGAAAGAACAGAAAAAAGAAACAATTTCTCCAGTGAAAGCTTGGCGTAGTACCGGTACTTCGATAATTGTTTATGGTAAAGTTATCCAAAGTGCAATCTGATCTTCATCGATTGCGTGTACCTCCTGACGTCGAAGAATTTGGTCCAGCGATGCTTAAACGTAGACACAGCATCTCCTCCAGCGTGTCCGGCAGCTAGTGGTGTTATTTACCAAGTTAATACCCGGTAATAACTTACCGCGGTAATTTCAGGGTTTAATACCATTGGTATAATTGTGCTCACCAGGCGTTTTGTCCACGTGAAAAGCCAAGCTCCTGGTAGATTTGAAGCCATATAAAAATGCTAGCCCACACGGAAAACGCAACATAAATCAGAGCCTAAACAGGAGCCATGACGTGTTAATAGGCGTTGCCACAGCCAGTGCTGCAACTGGCTGCACCCAGCGCCAGCAAGCTAAACAGTGTCAGTTCAAAACTAGTTTCCTTCAATCAAGAGGAATGTATGGTTCGGACTTCCGATGGCGCGCTGTAATTCTCCATTATGCCTATGCAGTCCCGTGCGAGCGCGCTTATCTAGCCGTACTGTCTTGGGTTCGTATACCTCGAGCGCTGATGCAACTAATGCCTCTGCTTTAGAAACGAGCTGGTCGAACGTCTCGCTCTCTTCATCAAAGGCGAAGCGACTATTTTCAACGCGGACATTCGTTCTGCTTGTTCGACCAATATCACCTACCTTGACTGCAACTTGGATCTGCATAACTTCCTCACACGCGGTATATATGTAAATGCCTTGGAATGCCGGCGTGCATCTCGGCATTCTGAGGTTTTTATATATAAACCGACCAACCGCGTTATAATTAGCAGTGCAAATCGGTATGGCTCGCCCTAACTCGTGCGTAGGGCGGGGGCATATATATAACTCAACGCTAAACAGCCGATTATCTGAGGTATTTAGAATGAAAATAGGCAAATGCGGTGGTTATCACAATAACAGTATGTGATGATTGTGTACAATGACATTCAACTTATGATTGGTCATTTTTCTGGAACTTCAAGTTTGTAGGCAAACACACCCATAACATCAACTTTAAATAAAATGTATTACCTCTAATAACTGTTATTAGGAAGGGATTAACGGTAATTGGTATTAACTCGGTAGCATTTTCACCCAACACTACCGGCAGCTTGAGCGAAGAATATTTCATTCACCGACGCCGGCGGCACATTCACATACGGAGATCGAAGCTCGCACATTTCTGCGCAGGTGTGTCGCAGGATTCCTCCTTGCTACATATTTGTCTTCGCCAAACAGACAAACCGCGCTAGTACTTTCTCCCTTGTGTTCGTTTTAAAATGAGTTATCTTAAACGGACATTTTGCGTGGAATCACGGACCATGAACGACGTCGAGGAGCCTGAACGCGTGACTTGTATAGGGACTCGCTCATCTGGCTTTCCAAGACGGTGTCAGGGATGGTGATAATACTCATCTTGACGGTGGTGATGGAATGCAGCGTGTAATCAACCGATCGCCGTGCTATTGTAAACATGCACTTATTTGTCAAGGTGTCAAACAAAAAAGCAGAAGGTGTCCGGTTCACCAGTCAAAACCTGAATAGTGATTACTGTGTATTCAGCGCAAGGCGGTACTATACCGTACGAATGTGATCACATGATGTGTTCTGCTATTGAATGTATGGTTGAAGCCACCAAGTTTGTCGTTGCGCGCTGGCTGTCAACAGAGTTGTTGCTACTATGCAAGCAGCACTGTCGTTACGTGTATCTCAGCATAGTCCGTTTACTGTTAAGTGTGCCTGCATTGTTGGTGTCACTCGACAGTTCTAAACTGGCACCCAAGCGCTCAAGTTCCACCTCAAGGCTCATCACTAACACTGCTACGAATGCGTCAGGCCTTCATTGCGCTACTTATGGCCATCGTTCTCCTAGCTACTTGTGGAGCTGCTTCGCTAGCATCTGACTCGATCAACCAGTTTCAGTCTTCAGAAGCTGCTGATAACAATAAAATAACATCAGATCCCTACGAGCTCGCGGCACGGGTGCTGTCGAAGAAGAGAGCAATCAACGTCAAAAAGTTATTCGATGTTAAGAAATGGTTGATTATCGCAACCACGGCAAAGATTACACGAAGTGGACAGCTGTGTGGTTTTCCCGTTACTGTAACAATGCTAATTTATTGATGTCAGCAGCTTGAAGTAGAGCTGTTTCGTGCGAAATAGTCACGATGCGTGAAATATTTATCACGATTAAACTGTAGCCCTGACCGAAGAACCTCTGGTACCAAGCAATTTAGCACCAAAAAATTACCACTAGATATCGTGGTTCGGCAGCCCTGACGAGACATAGTAACGACACAAGCCGCTAGAAGTCTGCGGAAGCAATCAAAACGGGTCACCGGCGGGTCTGGTAATTTTTAGATCCGGAACTCAAAACTGGAAACTGAAACCGATATCAAAAAGAGAGCTAAAAAAAGGTAAACATTACATTTTATAGCACTGATCACTAAGCGGCTGCCGCCGCATTGTATAGGTCTTATCGCTCTCGTTTGGTACTAGTTCTGGGGACGTACAGCTAGTGAGCGTACATGAACCACCCCTTTGCTCTACCCCCGGGGGTTCAACTGTACTCCCGCTGAGAGCCTCTATGCGGCCGTCAACCCCCCCCCCCCCCAGCTACGACGTTGATGACGCAAACTCTGACCATACAAACTTTAAGAGCATATTTAGTTAAACCTAGGAGGGTTAACTAGTGTAAAAAGGTTAACCTTTAATCCCGTCAATATGTCGAGACGATTCTGTGTATGTGCGCCACATAATAGTCATGTCATACTTACGTCAAGTAAAATCGCATACGGGGGGGGGGGTCACGTGGTACAGCGGGGGTACCACCCCCGTTGAACGTACTGGTCAGCAGCCATGAGCTCTAACATCACTCCGAACGATCAAGCAGACCTCGCTGGTCAAGTGGAGGCCACCAAGAACAATGCGATTGGCGAAAAGACAGTCAAGATGTATTTGCGTAGAATCGTGTTGCTTTACCAGAACAAGATGAACCTCCTGAGTGATGAGCTACTGGTGGCTGTGCAGAACAATGAGGAGAATACTCGAGTACAGTGAGGCTGGTGTCGGCCCTCTTAGGAAGGACACGGTGCTCCAATTGAGAATAGAACGAAGTTTTCAATATTATTTTCCACAATCATTGGGGGCCAAACGAACAGATACATCAATGAGAGCGTGTGCAATGACCATCAGCTCGATCCGACAACGGACGAGGAGAGCGGTGCCCCCTTTAATGGTCATGCCGTCAGCCCCACTATTGCAGCGTCGAATCTCCCATTGGCCCAGCCACCATGTTCACGATAAGTGTGGTAACAGACTCCTTGCAGAGTCTGGTATATGTCTTGCACGCGTCAGAGACCCAGCGGCAGTGGCACTGGATAGTGAGTGCATCCGCGTCAGAGCGGTACACGTGTGTAATTCCTCCGGTGCGCAGGGAGTGCGAACTGAACCGACAGGAGGTCTTTGTCAGTATGGATCGCGGCGCGCTTGATGGCCCCAGACACATCTTCAGTCGAAATGCAGACTGGCCGTCCCCGACGCGACATGTACACCGCGGCCGGGATGTTCCCGGGGCGGTTCATCCTAGCTTGAAGGAGAATGAGAGCTCCAAACACGAGGCACTGAAATTGATGCCCAGAACGAGAGAGCATTCTTGTCGTTGGAGCACCACCTTGGTTTGTCTTGGAGCCGATCAAACGCATCTACACCGCCTGGGCCTGTGACGGATTCTGGGTGGGCTGGCCCGCTGCATCTACGATCACAGTGTCTTGAGCTCGTAGCGCGAACCACTTGAAAGGCCCTCCACGGAAGGCCACTATCTCCGATCGTCTCAGGAGGAAAAAGAACGCCAAGCACATACCCCCCCCCCAGAAAGCTTGCTCAGAGGGATTATTCATGGACAAGCCTAGAAAGAAGGGTTCTAAGACGTCGAGCGACACAGGAGCCTTGCGGAACCGCGGTGTATCGAGACGGGTGATTCCTTTGAGTAGCATGCGGATGTGCGATCGGGAAATCGTATCCTGAGGTGGCGAAGAAATGACGGACGCCTTGAAGTACCGCCGTGATGGAGTCGCTCTGGATGGGGCCGCCGGAGCCGAACTGGAAGCCACGTAAAATGACGTCCGAGATACACTGCACTTGGTCAGTGAGGAGAGAACCATACAGCCAGGGGTGAATTCCTCTCCGAGAAATCCAACTCTTCTACTTGTTTAGGGCTCGGCTGTATTGTTCAAACGTGGAGTCGGCAACGGAGTGTTCCCGGAGATACGATGCCAGATGTTGGCTAGTCCTCGGATATCTACCGCGGGAAACACCTGCAACCGGCCAGATGCTAGCGAGGCAAACACACCTGCAAACGATGGGTTAGTGGGGATACGGGAGCCGGCATCTGCGCGGGTGTTTTCAGCACCGACGATATGGGACGCGGAAAATTGAAGCCGGTATGATGTTTCCCACCAGCTCAGCAGACGGATAATATCTCGAGCCCGAGGATTGCGTGATGCCAACTTGTTTGGCCATGCGACAGCCGGAGTATTGTCGATACGGAAGTGCACGCGCCGCGGTCTGCCATTGATAGGGGTATCAAGTGACCACCGTGCACCCCAGGCATGCACGGCAATCGCGCACGACAGAAAGCTCGCGGAAGTTTATATCAAAGCCGTTGACCGCTCCAGCATTGAACTCAGATATAAGCTCGCTCTCGGCTGTAGTAAACGTGTAGGTCAGCGCCTCCTGAGCGAATACGTCGAGCGCGCATAAGCCAAAATCTGACACATCCATTTTGACTACGATATCTGGTGGAGGAAGGGCGTTGAAGTATTCCAGATATACACCGTTCAGCTGGAGGATGTGAAGGATGAGCCACCACCACAGCAGGTCGTCTCTCATAGCTTCTGTCACAAAGACACTCTGGAAGGGGTGGAGTTGAGCCTCACGTTGGCGTAGTCGCTGCAAGCACGGACTAGCGGGCCGAATACATGTCGCCACGTGCCGTAGACTTCCCATCAGTGACCGGTATCCTTTTCGAGTCAGGGACGACGAGCAATAGGTGGAAGCAACAATCCCGCGAGCTTTTCGGATCTTTGCCAAAGGCATTACAACCACTTCGTCAATTGGGTCGAACTCGAGCCCGAGAACGCGCTGGCGTGTCTCCCACTCGGTGAACTTCTCGGTGTTTATGACGTCCGCGCCCAGAATGGCCACCATTGCATAACGAAGGGGGCGGTCCATGTCGTTGCACGCGGTTCCGATGTCCGCAACCACGGTGATATGGTCGTCTACCCAATGATAGTTGAAGAAACCGGCCGGGGAAACTGCATTGGTATGACAGCCGTGAACATGGGAAAATGCTAATAAGATCTCGTAGAACCCACGAGACCCTGTCCACCGAAAGGCGCCGATAGCTCGATCACCAAAGTGTCCTCCTCCTCGATCAGCCCAGCGAACAAGCAGACGGTGTTGCTGTGGACGGTAATGTTACGGAAGGCCGTAGCAACGTCCCCTGTCATCACGTAAACGACCGCGCCCAGGAAAGCTTGTTTTTCTTTGAGGGCCTCCTGCGCTACAGCAGCATAATGGTTGTAATCTGGTTTGGTAGTGCTGTCTTAGTCCGTGCAGTAGTTGATCGATGAACCTTCAGAGTACGGAATATCGTGAATTATAGGACCGGTAGATCGACCGTTGGGCTGTACGTACCCAGCACTATTTGGTACCGCGTTGAATTGCGCGCGTTTAGAATCTCTCTCGACGCGCTTGTCCTTGTTATCGCCGTTGTGCTGGGTGAGAGGGTCATGTAATGGGAGATTTACTGCGCTCTGCTGCTGCTGCAGTGCTACACAGTTCTTCGAGCCCTCCAATTATTAATCCAAAGCAATGTCATAGTTTTGCGATCTTGTTGAAGTCGCTTTCCGAAATCAAAATTAGTCTAAAACGTGACTATGCAAGTTTCCTCTTAAATACACTAACATTTCATAAAAACGAAGATATATCCTGGACCGTACGAAAGCAGCACTCGTTTCTACAGGACCCAAAGAGGACCAGACCCACCGGTGACACGAAAAAAGTCATACTTTGTAGCATGACTTTCAGCGGTAGTATGACTTTTTTATGGGTCACCGGTGGGCCTAGTTTTGTTCTGCTCGTACTTAGCGGAGTCAGTTTTTTTTAGTACAAAACAGCTTAACGGAAGGGACACATTACTGAGAGACGTTGGAGGCTTTGCTGTCTTTATCCACGACGCCGAACGAACTATTGATTACCTCGGGCTACTGCTCCAAAAGATCCACGTCGAGGGCCAGGCACCTCCAGGCATCTTGCTCTTTCCGGATGTTCTTGCGCAGGACGTTGGTTCTGCCCCGAGCGGAACCATGATTCGGTGGCCGAATTGACTGCCGAGGTGGGGGTTCTTTAAGGCGCACTTCGACACATTCTCGAGCAATTTTCTGCAGCTGTTCTAAGTGTTGTATTCCTTGTACAACTCGACTAGAACCGCTGGAGCCAGATTCTTGTTCGGACGGTAGTCACACTCTGTTTGCCCCCGAACCAACTCCACGAATGCCGGTAACGAAGATACCGACCGGCGCGCGAGCTCTGATAACGCGCGTTGCATATGGCTTGTTGAGCAAGTGCACAGGTCCGTCCGCGCGTTCCTGCGTTGCGGGGTAACCGGGCTCTGGTGGCATAACGCCAAAACTAGCCATAGCCTTTGATATCTCGGCCAATTGAACTTTTCGGTTCAGGTCCCTCCGCCGGCGTGCATTCTCATGCATCTGGTCCGCAGTTTGACTTGAGACGACAGGGCGAGGTGTGTTGATCTTGGTCCGGCGTCCGTCTCACGCATCTCCACGGTGCGTTGCTTTCATCTTGGGGTCCCTCGCTGGACTTGCTTGACTTGGAGCCGGTGCCGAAGAGATGCGTGTATATACCTCGGAGTTTGTTGAGGTTCTGGCCCTGGAAGTCCTCGTGTTATCGTGCTGGCTACCCCGTCAATTATCCACATTAGTATCCACACTATCCGATGCCGACCGAATAATCGATCGACGCCGCATATACATAGGTTACTGTCTAAGGAGGCTGTATAGCAGTGGGTGACTGTATGGTAAACCCGAACTGTATAGTCGAAGGAGGACGTATAACCGTGGGTGACTGCATGGTCGACCCGGACTGTATAGTCAAATGGAGCTGTATAGCCGAAGCCCTCTTCTGTCGTACAACATTGGCGCTAGAACCGGCGGTGCGAGAAGGCTGGGAGGCAGGCACAAAGGCCGGTGAGAAGGGAGGTTGAGATGCCAAACGGCTGGCTTCAGAAACATTTTTCGCGTTCGCGCGCCGATATACCTCTCCGGCATTGGCGGAGCCACCTTGTACTCTAACTCCTGGTCGGACGCGTCGCCCTCGCCTTCTTCGGGCTTCTCGCGGCCCGTGCTAGTCGCATTCGACGCGGCGGCCCACTTCGTCGCCTTCTTCTTACCCTTCCGGGCCTCGGCCAGCGCAGCACCGATCGCCCCACATGACTCAGCGCGCTTGCTGGTGCGCACGGGAGGGGGTCTGTCGTCCTACGCGCCAAAGTAGCAGTCCACAGCTCGTCGCCGCCGGTGACGCCGACGACGTCGACCCTATTAGACGGGGCCGCGCTCTCCGAAGGGGCAATACTGGCCCTGGACGACGGCGAGTTGGGAGAGCTGGTGGCGTCGGATGTGTTTGAGTGGTCATAGCTTAGATGGGTAGTCTAAAACCCCTTCTTCTCTGCTTGCTTCTTGTTCTCCCGAATGCGAAGTGAGGAAGCGCCACGTGTGGAAGGATGGCAGCAAGCGGGGGGAGCGCATACCGGTACGATTGCGGTACACCGGTATTAACAATCTTGTGTAGAAAACAGAGTTCCCTTGCTTCACTTTGCTCCACTATGGAATACACCTAATAGCCCGTAACGGAGCTAAGCGCAATATACTGTGCGTTCAAAGGTATGGGTGTTCTATGCGCGTGCAGTTTGCTGCAGGCCTGGCTGGATATTTTAAGGGTCTAAATCGTACTGTTGCTGGCCAAAACCACGACAGTGGTGAGGAGCTTACAGAGGGAAATGACCACCGTCCTTTTTTGGTACGACGCTCGTTGTGTTATTCTATGATGGAGCATAAAAGTGACGAGTTTGTTTTCTCGCATACCTTTTTATTCATTAGCTGGAATCTCATGTGTCGGGCTGTAACACAAGCTACTATCCATTATGGGCACATCAACTGAGAAGGATGTTCGTTTTGGACACCGAAATGCCCAAGATGGCACACGGCCCCGTAATGCACGGTTCTTACCTGAAATCTGCCCAATATTTTCTTTGGTAATCTACGCTGCTGTGTTTGGGTTGGGAAATTCAAAACTGTTTCCTGGGAAAAAATCAATACGACAGATTTGCAAAAAATACTTAGACGTTTTATGGAAGAACCCAACATGATCAATTTACTGCTAGCAGAGGGCTTAAAGCCGTCTGACATCGGTGCTCATTCAGCTCGCAAAGGACCAGCTACTTATATCTCTTCTTGCTCCAATGGTGGACTACCAGCCGCAGCAATTTATATTCGAGCAGTGTAATGGACCAACTTTGCCCACTATTTCGGCTTACACGTTAGCGCACGTGTACGAGGAAGCGTATTTTGCTTAAACTTAAATCAACTATGTTTTCGTCCGAAAGTAGGGGTTATCACGGTTGGAAAGTAAGTATGTTTGAGTAGCCAATCAAACCAAACCTTCACTTTTCTACCGTGAGCGCGACAAGCGTGCAGAGAATGCTCACGATGCTCTCATTGGTAAATATACATGTATTCGGATAGTAGTGTTGATAGCAGAGTCGAACCTGCGTGCGGGGCTGCTCACGCGCAAACTGCAGCCTACATCATCTGTACAATAAACAGCGAATCTGTTTATAGGCGATGTCGACGACATGGGCGTTGAGCGTGATTGACGCCTTATACAGTATCCATTCCGGTCCAACGCCATGGTCTCACCAACGCCAAGTTGGCGGTCTGGCGAAGTTGAGAGGACCAATCAAATCTTCTACCATTATTTCCGTCAATCATGTCAAATCTTCATTTCGGGTTGAAACCTTCCGGTTCTTTCTGGTAGATTTAAGCTGAAAAAGACATGACACGAAGATTTGATGTCATTGGCTGCTCACACGTACTTTCGAACCATTATACCCCTAGTATAGATTTACTTAGATAAGAAAAGCTAAAGTTGTTTCTGGGTTAAAATGAGAACTGTTATTTATGATTTTGTTTGGACCGGGTTTCCTCCTAAACCTGATATTCAAAAAGAAAGATATGCTGCCATCGAGTGGCAGGTAGAACCCTGCTATACTAGTCGGTAGAAAGGGATACGCATATACGGATAGGAAGCCTAAATGCATACAAACCAGTGGTCTGCAATGTACAACCGTTGGTATGTCTTACACCAACGTCGAGGACCCTCCTTGTAACCAAGTGGCTATGTGTAGCCAGCTACTTGCGTGTATCAACTGTACAAGCAGGGTGGACTCTACATGGCGTTCAAGATACTTATATTCGTTACGAAGCTGCGGGAGATAGACTCATTGGGAGATATGTGGCTGAAATTCCGTTTAAAGAGACCGGTTTTGCAGTTCTGCCCCCACTCTTTCCGGATATTGATGATTCGATTCAAGATGCAATCCATCGGTGTATTTCTAACATTCCATCCTGAATGTTGCGTGCTGGAACTGTGTTTTTTTACTAGGATCGCTATGATTATCTACTGGGCACAGTTCATTCAAGTCACCCAATCCGCCAGAATCAATTTCGGAAATATAGATATCATCTCGCAGATAAAAAGTGCATAATATGTAGATGACCCCCTCTCCGTCATGTTCCACATGCTGGTAGCAATTGAGAATCAATTGACGATTTCCGTCAACTCGGTTGCCCCAACCTATATCCCGTGCACTTAACGATTGTGGGTTAATTTCACTGGAACAACCCGCTGACTTGCATATACGACCTCACCCATCTCATACCAGCGAGACAAGCCCAGCTATAAGGGCTAGCACTACAGTTAAGCCAAGAGGACCCATCACGCAAATTGGGTTGGCAAATTCTCGTTTGACTCGTGTTCGCTCGGATTTTGAAATTACCAGTATGACGCTAGAGCGTGCATAATAGCATTGGTGTTGTGGTGATTCATCGGGTGAACATGGACCGAATCATTTTTTGGAATGGCAACCCCCTTCAAATTCCAAAACGCGTTAGAGACTTTCACACTAAAAAAAAACCAGAAAAGGCGATTTGGATGGGTCGTCCGACTATTGAAGAAGCGAGATCAATGTTCCTGGGCGTGTTGCCGGACCTCCCAATCCGCGACACCACTGCTAACAATCGTCAGCGCCGCAAAAACCAACTCAAGTAGTCGAGTACACTACAAGAAATTAGAGCAGGCCGGCGGAATTTTGGTGTGAGTGCTATTTAACAACTATATAATAGATAAGCTGTATCGATCTGACTTTCTTATTGCGGAGCTACAATCTGCCGTGGATGTGCACTACGATTATTGATATCGGAGATAATTGTCTATTTTACGGTGGTATTTTTCTGCGCCACACGATTTTCCACATTCGGCCCACCTCCGGATTTGGCGGCAGCTGAAAAGGGCTTCGAAGCAGAGGACCACGGTACGAGCTCGGCGGCTAGTCCGGATACCGTTATTCGGATTGCCGCTGAGTTGAACGGTCGCCTGAGCTCGGCGGAGGGTCGGATGAGATCCGAAACGACTCCGTTTCACTTGATATTTGTATATGAAGCATAGGAATGAATAGTAGGAGCCCAAAGAGGTTCCCAAAAGATAACAGAAAACAGAGCAGATTTTTCCCCTAGTTCAAGACACGTGAACACACTTCCGGCAAGTCCCTGCACAGGGCCGGGTTATGTCTGTTGCGCGTACCCGAGAAGTATAGCTTGTAGGGTACTCGGTTGGCAGCACCAAGGGATTAGGTTGGTCCGGGAAGGACAAGAGTCTCGCTACGCGCGAAAGGAAATCCCCGACGCGGCACACCGTATAGCCCGGGTGCCGAAACACTTCTAACCAAGATGCCATTGCGCTTGGTGACCTGTAAAGCGCTCGCGCGCCGTCGTCTATCCTTTGGTGGAGGGCACAGGGTTACGTACGAGGCAGTCGATTCTTACTCGGCTGAGCCTCGGAGAGTCTGACTTGGTTAGTCGGAACTCGGCGGAAGCGAGACCGCACGCCTGTCCCGGCTGGGCTGAACCGCGAGGGGACCACCCTCTGCGCAGGCCGTACAAGCGCCGACCTAACTCGGCGATTGTTGTGGTTTGTGCGAAGAATGCATGTCTGACGGTATTTGTGCGTTCTGCTACCCCACACATACGAGTTCTCGGGGGCCTTTCGCTTGCACCACAAATAACAGTGGTTGTAGGGGGAATCCGCTATGGCAGTGTTGAACTTGTGTGCGACAAGTGCAGCAGAAAGCGCAGAAAATTTGATACAAAAACAGCGATAGGCGCAAACAAGTTCAAGAATATCTACCAAGTCTGCTGTTCAGGCATTTTCCCAAGTGTAATGGGCCACCCCATTACATAAGTAGGTAGATTTCATTACAAAAGTAGGTACAACAGCACATGGTTAGCGTGTGCTGAGATGTCATCGTCCTATTGGCTGATAAATGGGGATCCATTCCCTTTTATTAGCCAATTAGGTAACGACGTGTATTTGAGCGGCCAGAGCTGCCGCCCTGGTCCTAAATAAAAACAGAGTTGAATTTTCCACAAACCTAAGACTTGGTCTAACTATTGCGAGCTTTCTCTACACTATAGTGTAAGCAAGTAACGGAGTAAATACCTGGCCCGTTACACCTGGTAGCACTTCGTAGTCTTTCCAATGACCAAGTCCGACATGAGTCAAGACCTCGACCACACTGCTTTCCCCCATCTCACCCGCGTTGAGTGGGAGGCTCTCCACCGCCTCGCAGCGGTGTCCGGGGAAGCTATTGTCACGTCGCTGCTGCGCTTAGCGACGCCAGAGCAGCAGCGTCTTGCGGCACAAGAATTCGTGGAACGCGAGCTCGCCGATGCGAACCGGCGAGTGTCAACTCCCTCGCGTTCCTCCAAGAATGACGTCGTGAAGTTGGAGACGTCGACCTACTCCGGCGTTGGAGAAGATCGCCTCCTGTTAAACCGATGGTTTCAATAAATTGACATCGCCATCGCCTCGAGGTAGCTTGAGGCGCCGTCGGCCAAGGTGAACTTTCTCCTCTCCCGGCTGCCCCGGAAGGCCAAGGAATGGGCTCTCGGCAAGTTCATCGTAGACTCCAATGCCTTCCCCACCCTAGAAGCGCTCCAGGGTGACCTTCGGCTTGCTTCCGAGCCGCCTCAAGATGAATCCCGCGTTCGTGCAGACTTCTTCGCCCTCCGACAAGGCATGATGCCAATGCGCGACTACGTCCAGAAGACGCGACATCTCGCGTCTTGCATCGTGACCAAGCCAATCGACATGGCCTCCCAGGTTCATGTCTTTGTGTTCGGTATGCGCGAGGGCATGACGAGATACTGCCTCACCAGAGCCGAGCCTTCAACGCTTGAAGAAGCTTTTGCCCTCGCACTACGCGAGGACTACGTTGTGGCGTCATCGTATGCCCGCGCGCTGACTGAGACCGCTCGGGAGTCAGCACCCGAGCCTATGGAGATCGACGCGATCGCCACGTCGAATAGCCGCCAGCGCAATGGGTCTCGCGGGAGTGGTGGTCGCAACGGCCGTTCTCTCACATGCTTCCGTTGTCGGAAGACTGGACATCGCGCGACGGTGTGCCGCGCGCCAGCTCCGGTCCATGCGCACGTTGACGCCGATATCACTCCTTCCGTTCAGCCAAAAAACGGTCAGGGCCAGTAGGTGTGGGGCGCCCTGCTGGCTGTTATGAAGGTCCGGGTCCCCCGGTGGCGGCCCAATCTTATAGCCCTCCCGTGCTCCAAGCTCACTTGAATGCCACCACCACACCGAGCGAATCGAGGCTGATCATCGTCAGTCTTTACGTCGCCGATGCCCGGCAACCGCTGCGGGCGTTACTGGACTCAGCAGCGACGAACAACTTCTAGTGCGCGTCGTGTTTGTCGGCGTTTCCACCGACGATCGCCGCCCACGAGGGCCGCGGCGAGGTCGCCGTCAAGCTTGCCGATGGCAAGTCACGCCGCGTTGCGCGGCGCGAGATCACACTACCGTACGCGTTTGACGACTTCCGCAGTGAGGACAATTTCCTCGTGATCGATATGAACTACGCGTTCGACGGCATCCTGGGGGTGCCGTGGCTATCGCGGTATTAACCAGCGATTGACTGGTTGGCTCGGTCCGCCAAACGTCGCAGTGACTTCTACGTGAGCGAGGTGTTTACACACCTCCTGGTCGCCCAGAGGGACTGGCCCCACGTCACCGTCGTGGACCGATCGCCCACAACGCACGTTGTGCACAGAGCGAGCGATGGCCCTCTCTGCACGGCTTGCAAAGTGTTACTACACGATGATCCCTCGCAGCGACGTGAGGGCGAACACCAACTGGCGGTCGAGCAGGCGTTCTCGCCAATTGAGCCGGTGGTCGATGTAATGGGCTAACTCTGTGCCCACTACTTCGACTTACACGTTAGCGCACGTGTACGAGGAAGCGTAGTTTGCTTAAACTTAGGTTAACTATACTTTCGTCCGAAAGTATAGATTTACTAAAATAAGAAAAACTAAAAGCCGTTTTGGGTTAAAATGAGAACTGTTATTTATGATTTATGTCTGGGCTGGGTTTCCTCCTAAAACTGATATCCTATATGAAAGGTATTCTGCCATCCGATGGCTGTCAGAACCCGGCTAATCTAATGGTAGAAAGGAGTGATTATCTACCAATAGGAAGCCTAAATGCATACAGACCAGTGGTCTGCAAAGTGTAACCATTGGTGTGTCTTACACCAACGTTCAAGAATCCTCCATGTAACCAAGTGGCTACGTGTAACCAAGTGGCTACGTGTAGCCACTTGCGTGTAACCCCGTTACAGTCGAGCAGTTGACGCTCCCGCCGAACGATGCCACGGTCGAGCAGGGGCTCCCCCTTCTTCCCGGTCCGGTCGAACACGGTCTCCCGTGTCTAGAGGGGTATCTCGTCCAGCGAGAGCGTGTCTTCATCGTCGAGTTCACAATTGAGGCGACGAAAAAAGAAGAAAGCGAAGCATAGTCGTCTGAAGCATCGTCGAGAACCCGTGCCATATGACAGCCCACCGATGGAATCGGTCTGCGTGCTTGAGTACGTAGAAGGAGCCTCCAGTCGTCGACGCACCATCGAACTCGCAAGTCCACCGCGAGATGCAAGGTCGATCACCCGACTTCCAGGCCTGTCCTGGAAGAACTTCCTTCGGGCTCTCAAGGACGGTGAACTCGAACAGATCTGCCTGGTCACCGACGCTGATTCAGCATCCCCCGAAGTGAATGCTGTCAGTGTCGACAGCTCCTCGCGTCCAAAGAGCGCCGAGCCAAAGTCGGCACGCGAGGAGCGCTTTGCAGCTCAATCGTGGGAAGCGCTACGGGATTCAGGTAACCCAGTCT
>QOKR01000879.1:0-19901 GCA_016880985.1 Phytophthora idaei
TTCCTGATGGCAAGCTATAAAATGGTGTTTGAAAAGTTTTTTTTAAGAATGCTAACACGTGACGAATACGGAATATCATCCCGTGACTACTTCAAATATCACAAATTTTTAGACACAGAATTGACATGAACACGAACCCCCCCCGGTTATAACCAAATTATACGGAGCTTTGGGGGGAGATCGCAATTACTTTTCAGCGATAAATTGCCCCGGCATAAGTATTCCCAAAGCGACGTTCCATTGTGGACGTACCATCGAGTATCGTATTCGGTGGCGAGGTGAAGACAAGACACGAGACAAGTGACGATGCTTTGAACCACGTGTACCGCAAAAGTGAAAGTTAAAAATGTAAAATTAGAGCTCTGGTTTCAGTCGTGGGAATTCCAAATGTGGACTAAAATAGGGGCAAATCTAGTTTCTGAAGTACGAAGATGAGGCATCTGAGCTTCTCTAGCCAAGTGGCGTGGCGCTTAAACGTACATTCACAGCACGATCGTGTGGGAGTACCTTGGGACCCACCAAAAACTGGCACGTTTCACGACAATGGCGAAGGATAATGAACGTACTGTAGTAGGTTGATTGTATCGAGAGATACTGGTCTTCCTTCACTTGTAAATGAGCGAGTGCCCAATGTACAGCGGCGACGTCAACTAAACTTCGCAGTGCGTCGTGGATACAGGTAGTTTGAGCAAAGTGGCGACCACGACTGTCACAGTCGATGCTAGTTCCATCGCGATGGTCTCCATAACTGGTGCACCCTGGAATATAATGCCCAGACACACAAAGCAGCCAGCGATGGCCATGATCCATACTAAGTACTGGCGTGTCGAGGTTTGAGCAGCCACCAAACCCGTTATCGTAGACGTTGAATATGGCGGCCACAGGAGCAGTAGCATTCGCCGTATCGTTGGCGCCATGGGCAAAGGATTCAAGTGTCGCCACCATGACGAGAAGGTAACGGAAGATGAGCATGGCGTCCTTCTCCTCCCCCATCAGTCTGTCCATTTCAGCGAACATATGCGCATCCGCCTCACCCATGACACTCGAGCTTGATAGACGATTGCCATCTTCGGCAATAGTGGGGACCTTGTCTCGGTTGACGTCAGGTACGAGCGCTGTTCGTCCAGGTCCTCGTCGTCCTCCTCATCTTCCACCAAGAACTGACTTGCTTCGATGGCAACCGCTCGCGGATGTACGGTACGAGAAAGAGCGGCGTGATATTAATACCAGCGAGCGCCAAACTACAGGCAGCGCTTGCGCCTGCCATGATGCCTTTAGTCAGCCCTGGATAGCAATCGCGTTGAGGAAGATCATAAAGAAGACGAAGAACGTCGACAACGCGTACAAAATTGGCACCGCCCATAGTCAGTTGCGCACCTTGTGCTTGGAGCCCATGATGGTGTAGTGCGTTCCCAGGTAGTTAACCACGCCAGCAATTCCTGATAGCGCAGGAGATATTGCCCATGACGACACAATGCCGGCCAGCCCATTTTCAAAGTCCCAGTTTAAGCAGTGCCCTTCGACACCGATAGTCGTGACGCCAATGATGCCACCGACGACAGCATGCGTCGTACTCACTGGCATCGCGCAGTGAGTTGCCACGAACATGAAGACAGCTACTCCAAACATGGCTGCCAGCAATTCGAGTGCGTCAACGCTGATCTGGCTGTCACAATACCCGCAAGCCCAGCAGTTATTTCCCTGAAACTTTTGCCACACCACCCCCAATGGTACTCGACACCCCGTAGCCCAGTGTCACGGCCCCCAACCAGTTAGCGGCACCCAATTAATCATGCCATTCTGCAGCTGATGGCTCTTGAGCCGACGCTGGTACCGAAAGCACTGACAACGTCGTTGGCGCCGACCTGCCAGGCCATACCGGCCATAACGACAAAGCCGAATACTAACATCCACTCGGACGACTGGAGACTCCAGTACTTGCCGTTGTAGGCGGCGCATGTTGCGCCGTCGTCTTTAACCGCACAGTCGAATACACCGACAGCACAGTCTACGACTTGAGCTGACAGGATGATGAAATTGAGCACACCGAGGCAAATTGGAGTCTGATTCCGATCTCAAGAGCGCGTTGAAGTGGTCTCTAACTTCGTGTAGCCATGAAGACATTTCGCTAGTACCCACTACTACTACCACGTACCAGGTGAGATTCACTGCTGCGTGAGCTTGCCCCCGGTAAGGTAGACACTGACACATTGACGACAGAAGGGCTGAACCAGGAACATCCACTGGAATGCTTCCGTGTGGGCGCATGCTTCATCGCTGGGGGAAGATAATGTTATCAAAACTTGGCCCAATTAGCAGGGATGCCGAAAAATAAATATATCGATTAGTATTATTTTACGGAGGGAAAACATAATTGATTTTTGAAATTTCTTAAAAAGATACAGTATTTTATCGGAAGCTAGTGTACATTTGCGTTATTTATTTCTGCAGTGTGCTCACAACCAACCATGTATTTGGCGCTATATCTGGCACGACTCGCTCAACACACTCTCACTCTGAAACAAGCATCTACCGCAACACTCTCACGCAACCATGGCCGACAACATCCTCACTGCGACTCACCCTCCAGCCGCATTCACGCCCAGGCAAATTGCCGGGTTCTACTTCAAGCCCTGCCTGGACGACGAGGGTAAGCCTACCGGCTACAAGACGTGCAAGGCCTGCGGAAAGTACCGCAAGCACTCAAACGGGACAGGGTACACCAACCTGGTGTCCCACGTGCGATCAGCCCATCCCAACTTTGAGGTGGACATGACGAACGCTAGTGCTGCCGCAACAGGCACGCTTGTGTCCTGGGTGAGCCAGAAGGCCTCCAACCGCTACGCGTGGCTCCGTTGGATCGTCATGCCCAGCCTTCCGTTGTCCTTCTGCGAGTCCGAGCTCACACGTCAGTACGTTTTATTTATTTCATTGTTTTTGCAAGTAAGTTTTGGCTAACTGTGGAATTTCATATATAATGTTAGGTATACCAACCTGCCTGCCGTGGCGGTTGACACTCTCCATGTCAATATGGAGAGTGTGACACGCGCTGTCGAGAAAGACATCGGCACGGAGATGCCAATGAAATTTGGGATTATCCTAGATTGATGGAGCTACAGCACAGAGCATTTCCTCGCAGTGTACGGCTGCTACGAGACTTCAGACGGGCCACAATACCCGTTGCTATCGATGGCCCCCGTCAATCAAGAGGTGGACGACGACCTTACCTAAGACAGCCACATGGCTGCAATCGCTCGATTCCTGCCTTTATTTGTAGGTCTTTGAATGACTGTCTATTTTTGGTGGGTGATAACTGCGCGATCAACAAGCGACTTGCCCATATCATGGGCGTACCGCTTGTTGGCTGCGCAAGTCACCGTCTTAACTTGGCAGTCAAACGATTCCTCAAGCCCCACGAAGAAGACCTGGAGAAAGTCCTGATGCGCAAACTGCGCACGCTTAAGGAAGCCGCCAAGCTGAGGTATCCTATACTTGTTTATAAACTGACATATTTGATAAGTATTAACTATGGAATATTGTGTATGTAGGGCAGAAACGCCACTTCCGCCAGTCCTTCGGCAAGAAACGCGGTGGTCGTCGACCTTCGCAATGCTGGACCGATACGTGCGGCTCCGCAGGATTCTTTCTGCTGACGACGACGAGATGGCAGACCTCCTGCTGTCCAGGTCTACACATCGAAGCCTGCAAACGCTACTCGAGGAGATGAAGGATATCGAGTCCATCTCGAAGAAGATCCAGTCCGACGGTCTAACTCTACTGCAGGCGCGCGAGCTGTTCGACAGACTTCTCGAGCTGAAGCCCAGCTTCGCCTCTTACCTTGGTACGTAATTTTCTGAATTACTATTTGTATGGGCTTGACTAAATGTATTTTTTTCTTGGATACTTTACAGCAAGCAATGCCGAAATTGTCCATTCGCCAGCTTTCGAAAGTGGTGCTGTCAAGGTGCTTGATAAGAAGGCCGAGATGCTAACGCGGGAGGAGCGTGCTGCTCTTTTTCCCTTCAAGCTCTCGAGAGAAGCTGCTGCTGCGCAACCCGCGCGTATGCAGAAGGAAGGTCTCGCGGACCGCATCCTCAAGCGGCGAAACGTCGTGAAGCAGCAAGTGTACGTCTTGCTGGCAACGATCCCGCCAACATCCAACATGTGCTCAGCTCGGCACTCTCGGTACTTCGACATGAGCGTCATCGCCTGACGCCAATGACGCTGGAGATGTTGCTATTCCTCAAGGCAAATGCAAAGTATTGGGATGTGGCGTTGGTTGACTCGTGCGTCAAATTCTCCTGCAAAACATAAAGCTTGCTTTCCAAAATACTTTTTTTGTCTGGCTGTCGATATTCAATTATTTATTGTTGGTGAAGAGCGTGCCGTCGATAGTTATTTTTTTGATGCCCCACCGAGCAATCGATATATATTGAATTTTCGGCATCCCTGCCAATTAGCACGATAGTATGTTTTTACTGATTCACAGTCAAACTATCAGTCGAGTCTCCTTGTATATCAGTAACACATCCATCCTGGAAATCAAACTGCGCTGTACAATGCTTGATGAGAGATGGCCATGTCAACGTCATTTATTTATTTATATGGTTTAGTTGCGAGCTGCATTAGCTTCGGCGATGGAATTGGCCTCCTGGAGTGCCCCACTTAGGCTGCAACATCTGAGTTACCCAGAATCGGCGACAGCGCAAAAGAGTTTCCGATTCTCTATTTCTGGCTAGGTATTTTCCGTGAAGTTAGCTTTGGAGGATTGCATTGTTGGAAAATATAATATGCAACTGTGCTCACTTGTAATACAGGGTTTCCGATAATATGGTATTTTGGCAAGATTAATGCTGTACAAAATAATACTATTTTTCAAAAGTGTCATTATCGTTCATTTGTAGTTTTTATAAAAAGGGTAACCCCGACAAAATTGGTCATTAGAAATTAGGACAAAATAAGATACAAGACTGTTATATGCCTGGAGGTTTTGTATTTAAGTCCCCGGTTATAAGGACAAAAATCAAAGACAGCAACCGCAATTACCCCTGTCTGTATATAAAATCTGACACCTGACGCGTTTTGGTTGGTTATAGTTTGGATTTGAGCAGTTTAGTCCTCAATTAAGGACATATCATCTTCTGGAAAAATATTTCGCGCACTGAAAGGCCTGGTTTAAATGGGGGGAGGGGGGGGGGGTCGTGTCTAAAAATCGTTCCATTTTTTAAATTTGCACATTTTGCAACAATCCCCTGCCCCATTAGTACCGCTCCGCAATCTAGCTATCACGAAAGCTTTCATACATTAAAGTTTCCTGAAGTTCAAAAACATAATTCCTCCAAAACCATCGCCCGAATGGAGGTTAGTGGAGCTTCTAAAGTCGAAACCGGGATACCGCGATTAGCAGAGCCGTTCCAGATCATCGGCACATTTTCTCACGTTGGCGTCTCTATGAGTACAACGAGTCGTTACCTAGGCTATCAAGTCACAGAAGCGTTTACAAGACCACACAGTTCCTGGTTTGGGGCTTTGATCTGGTCCTTCACGCTCAACATGATTGCAAGCGATTGCGGACAAGACATTAAAGATCGCGTAGCGGACGACGGCACATTCAGAGAGCCAGTATAGGGTTCTGGGCAATTGTGAACAGAGATAACGTGCTTGGGGGTACACTCGTATGACGTGACACTCGCGGAAAGTACGACTATTAAACAGTATTTCGTTCGCCCTGTCGCGACTGTGCAGCACAAATACCTTGCGCTGTAACTGCTTGGTAGACGCCAAAGTTTTACTGCAATACCGAATTGAGCGTACTATAGTACAGTCAAACATTCGATGGAATCCGGCGCGTTGTTTGAGTTGAGGTGATCTGCTCTACAACCGTAGTGATAAAATGCCTAAAACCGTGAGTTAACGGTCATTCGTTGACTGTATCACTCTTGCACCTGCATAGGATCTTAAATCGGGCTTTTTCAGCACGCTATCGCTGTTGACGGATGTTCATGTCGGCACGTAATCTGATTACTGTCAGCCAAACAGCTTTTGGGGGCTGGTCTGGTCTTAGTGGTACTTGAGTAAGTGGGTCTTCTCTCATTCGAGGAGCATTCGATGGTTTGTACCATTCCCAAATTCTCCCCGTAGAACTCAAGTCAATCGACCAGAACCATGGCTAGTTGTTTTCTCTCTCCTCCGAACAGATACACGCTCAGTGACCGAGTTATCGGCGGCGTCGTTCAACGCGCCGGTCCACACCGTAGCCATCTTGGGCTTACCGACGATAAGGAGATCGGGGAATTGGCTCGTTACACGAAACCTTCTCGTTCGGTGATGCGGAATCGTACTCCTCCGGTTCAATTGAGCAGTTGCCCACGAAGAGCACAATCGGTCAGAAACGCCTACAGGATCGCGACTCCCTTGCGGACCTAGCGACGAGACGCGCTACCAGTGTGGCTCCGATCGTCGCAAAGCACAAAGACCTGGCTCCTCCGACTTCAGGACGCAAGATGAAGGTTTCTGCCTCTCGACGCCAGCGCTGCAGGATCAACCAGGCGAGATACAGGAAGAGACACGCCGATAATCTGGACGAGGGGATCCGCACGCTTCAAGAAGAGATTCAAGAGCTGGAGACGCACCACCAGAACATCATACGTCGCGCCCCCATGAACGAGAGTGCTTGGATCGTGGCAACCGAGTACTTTAGGCTGTTCCGCTACGGATACATGGCGCCTATATTGGCTCCTCAGTCGTTGACTCCTCCCCGTCCTAAAAAAGAATCCCACGCACAGTTGGACTTTCTGAAAGCAACGATGGCTCCCGACGTGACGGACGGCAACGTGTACGGCGTAGTGGCAATTTTAGAGAACTGGAAGCTGTTCTCGCTTAATGGCGGCGACGTGCATTTCCAGCCCAAGCGATTGGAACAGCTCGCTCCAGGCTCCCTTCTCGCTACAACTAGAACGAGCGTCACTATCACCTAAAGCTCGCTGCATCAACTGTTTCCGCATCTAGTCGCGGACCAAGACGAAGCCCAAAAGCTGTCGTCGCTGGGTGCCATGCTGTTAAACCAGCGCCTGAGTGTGAGTGGATCAGTTCGGTTCGACTGGGACACTTCAACTGGTCGAGTGATTCGACTCGAGTCCAAGGTCGACCTCATGACCCCAATGTTACAACTGCTGGGCAGTCTGGAGGACGTTGCTCGTGTCTTTGACAAGGCTCTGGTGACGCTCGACGGTCGATTCCCAGTAAAGTAGGGTGTCTGCTAGCAATTAATTACTGGCACGTAAAATCAATAAAGCACAGCCTACTGGATGAATTTTTGGTTACAGACTACCTACGTTGGACGGATACAGTTACTGGACCATGGGAAAGAAGGAAGTGTATGCAGCTGACGGTGATGCCCGTTTCAGACTGAAATTCAGTACACCCATTTATGTAGGTAGCAACTACGAGCGTTATGGTTTCCTCTTCATCGTTGTTGACATTGCTGCTCAGCACGCGATCCCAAAGCGTCGCACGACATCTCTGATTACAGCTCACAACTATCCGATACATCTGGTACAGCTGATTGCACTTCCACTTGTAGCAGAGGATAGCGTGTGGTCAGCAAAGCTCAGCTATTAATAACACGAACGGCCACATACCGGCACATGTATTATCCATGTAATGTACTAGCAAACTGCTCAGCTACATAGTTGCAAATAGTGCACATGTCAGGCCATCCGGTTCCTCTGCTTGCGAATCGATTTTAGATAGCCGCAGCGCCGTGCAGGCGACCGGCACGTAATCGCTGATGACCGCACAAAATTACCATCTCGAGGTTCGTCTGTGGCACCATGTCGGGATAGGTTGCAAACAAGTCTGAGTGAGTGCTGCGTTGTCATTTCCGAATTCTCCGTTCCCGTCTTGTTCGTGTGTCCACCATGACCAGCAGCTTCCTCCTTCCCCCAAACATATTTTCACTCAGTGACACCGTCATCGGTGGCGTCGTACAGCGTGTCGCCCCACTCCACGACAACAACTTCGTCGGTCACAAGCGTCAATTCGCCAACGTGGAAACGGACAACGTCGATGAAAAATTCTCGCTGGAGCCCAAAAGAGGACGGAAGATGAAGATCTCCGCTGGTCGACGGGAACGAGGCCGAATCAACCAGTCCCGATACAGACAACGGCAACGCGAACATGCAGACAACCTGAACGAAAGCATTCAACTGTTGCCAGAAGAGATTAAGAACCTGGAGTCTCAGCGACAACTAATCATTCATAATGCACCAACGGATCAGAGTGTTTGGACCGTTGCGACCGAGTACTTCCGACTCTTCCGTCACGGATACATGACGCCAATCATCGCACCGGACTCGTCGTCGGTCACGCCTACGAAGGCAATGCGGCAGCACGTACAGCTCGACTTTCTAAAGACAAAAATGGCGGCCGATGTGACCGACGGAACCATTTGTGGAGCCGAGGCAATTCTCCAGAACTGGAAACTGTTTTCCGTGTTCCATGGCGATGTTAACGTCCAGCTCAAGCTATTGCAACAGGTCGCAGCTGACTCACTGCTCGCCACTATGGCTATCAGTCTCACCATCACCAAGAACACGCTGCATCAATTGTACCCGCACCTGGTTAGCGATGACCAAGTATCACCCCTTGCTGTTAGGCTACTGGACCAGCGCATTGTTGTGTGCGGTTCCATGCGCTTCGTCTGGGATGAGGCTAGTGGGCGAGTGGCGCGACTAGACTCCAAGCTCGACATGCTGACTCCGATACTGAAGATCGTGGGCAGCCTGGAGAACGTAGCAACGGTGTTTGGCCAGGCGCTGATCACCCCAGAGGGTAAATTCTTTAGCAGCCTTTAGTATTGAATCAAGAACAAGTCTCGTGATATTATCATATTTTACGGTCTGTTTCTGGTGCCTCGTCCTCTAGCTCTGTCTACCCGTTGCTCACTAGTTCCTCCGCTGGTGATCCCCAACCTCGCGCGAGACGCCGTTGAACTGAGACTTAAGCTACTAGCGGGTCCACTGGCTCTGCTGCCCGGTGTGGCATCAGGGTAGACGCCTTTCACGTTGAATGTCCACTGCATCTCCTCGGTACAGATCACCAGTTGACCAGACTGCATCTTGCCGTACCCCGTGGGTGTGAACGACACGACGAACATGGCGCCGTTCTCGCTGCCGTACGGGGGCAACTCGCCTTCCGCTGGGTAAACCGTGAACGCACTGGACGAACCGGCCGAAAACTCGGCGAGAAAAGCCGCTGGTTGTCGGAACTGGTTGCGTAGTTCGAAGCTCACGGACGACGTTTGGTTCAGACTTGACTCGATCGAGAGGACGTCGTCAACCGGCGGGTCTCCTGCATCCAGCGAGACGTCGAAGCGCCATAGTCCTCCACTGTTCTTCTTCACTAGCAGAGCGATAGATCCTCGATACAGACGCAGAGGTTCAAACCGAATCGTATACGGGAGGATGAAGGAACCGGAACTTGACGGTACTGGGAAAGGTGTCACGGTTAAGGCCCGCTCGATTGCTGCGGCTGTCGCCATGGGTCCGAACCGGTCAGCATCAATCTCCCACTCAACTGTGAACGTCTCGTTTGCCAGCACCATGTCGTCCGGTGCGGCCAGCAGTTCGCATTCTACGCGTTTTTCAACCGAGTCGCGTGCTTGACAGGCGAGTACAGCTAAGACCCGAGGATGCAGTGGAGCTTCAGCCACACCTTGCAACGGATACCGCCACTCAAGCTCTGCATACTCGTCGCCGCCGTGGATCACAAGCTCTGCACGCGTTTCACTCACTACCCGAGGGATGAAGGAGATCGGCACTTGCAGTAGTCCAAAGCTTTCGAGAAGTACGTGACGTTTCTTGAGCAGCATGTCGAATAGGGGACTTGGAGGCGAGTTCTCCGACTCGTCAGCTACCAGCTTGACGTCAACGCGAAGTGGAGCTGCGAACGGGTTTTTGAATGTAAACAGCGTCGACGCAGCCTCATTGACTCGAGCTGTGATGACTAGAGGCTTCATGACACTAGGGGCGCGTCCACGACCTCGAACTGTGAACTCCCAGTCACTGGCCACGTCCTTTTCGAAGAAGACGATGCTGGTGCTCTCGAAGACGGACAATGAGGACGGGGTGTACTCGACGACGACACTGGCTCGGCCAAAGGGAGGTAGGACCACGCGCTTCACAGCACTGTTGGCCGTATTGTTCGAGCCCTTGATGGAGAAATTGCGGGTGTTGCTGATACGATATTGGAGTTGTAGCTCTTGGTCGATCGGGTTTTGAAGCCACAATGGCTGCGTACAGACATCTCCTACTGCACAGGCCATATCGTCGAGTTCTTGAGTCTCTGCAGCCTCCGCTACGAGGTTCAAGCGGTACCAGAACTGCCCAACAGCGTCACTTGAGAAAAGAATCGCACCTTCCTCTCCTTCACTTTCCTTCGTCATCAACAGAGGCGAGTATACCAGCTCGTATACTCCGGACTGTCGAGCTTCAAGCGTGAAGGTACTGGGGCCTAGTAGCCCACGACCACGAAGCTCCACAGTGAAAGTAGTTTCGCTGTCTAGAGGATTAGCCAACCCGATCTCAACACCCACTGCACCACGTACTGGAGCTCGCATCTCCAGTGTCGTCTCTGGTTCTGGAGGACTCACAGAGGCCTCCACTGTGTACCAGAGATATTCATTCGTAGCTTCATTCGTAAACGTGACGGAGCCAAAGTACGAACCGCTAACTAACGGACTGAAGGTTAGAGAGTACTTAACACTGCGGTTAGAGCCACTACCAGCAGGTGCAGTGATGGTCGAAGCCCCGACAACATCTCGTAGATCGGATTCCACTTTAAACACTTGAGCAGCGTTCGCGTCGCCTCCTGGGAGAGCGAAGACGTTAAAGTTGTGTACGATACTCGTCCGAGCCTGGCAGGAGAGCACCACGTGGTCTTGAGCTAGAGGTTCTTCACCATAACCACTCAGTTCAAACTCGAACTGCTGCTGTGTCGCCGTATTCAAGAGCACAAACGTCCTGGTCTCGTGATACATCCACGACGGCGTGAATGTCAGTGGATACGTCGCTGATCTCTTGGCAGGCACCACGAGCGCTGGCGGACCGGAAAACATGGACGCAGGAGGTTTCGAAGCCGACGAATCAGTGTTCCCATTGCTGAAAACGGCCTTAAGAGACCACGTTGTGTCTGTTGGATTCGAGAGAGGGATCTCCTGGACGATACTGTGGCGAGCTGGAGCCACGAACTCCAGTTGGGTCTTGACGTTCGGCTCTCGTACTTTGGCGATGAGGTCGTACACACGCACGTCGCTGCTGCCACAAATCGAGTTTCGAGACCGAAGAAGCAGTTTACAGGCGTAGCGACCGGCCCCTTTCGGCTGGAAATCAATCAATACGCTATTCGTGCCTGCAAGGACCGAGCGAGGGGTGCAGAGGCGTGCCTGGTTGGCTTTGAGTGGGACTTTAGGACCAGAAGAGTCGATCCCAGAAGTGTCAGATCGCCCAGATACTGGCACAGGTTTACCCGATCCAGCAGTGAGTGTTAGCTCTGGGATGTTCGCCGTGAAGTAGGGAGAATTAAAGTCCACGTGGAAGTTTGTGACGTGGTTTTCTTCGCATTTCTTGAGTTCGTCCTTCAGCTTAGCTCTCAAGTGGCCATTCGCACGCTCGATGAACGTTGTAAGCGTGCGATTCAGCTGCGGATTCTTCACTGGGATCGTCAGCTCTCGAACAAATCGGAATCGCGCCGCAGCGCCAGGTCCTGCCGCACTTGCTGCAGTCGAAGCCTCGCATTGGATCTCCAGCGTTTCTAGACTTGCTGGGAGAGTAGCGACGGCGTGAATCTCATAGAGAAACTCTCCAATACTCTCGTCCAAGAAGAGCAATTGACAGCGGTAGTTCCCAGGAACCAGTGGCAAAAACTCGAGTTTCACCTTAGCAGATCCGTTCTTTCGGATCGAAATCGAAGCTCCACTAAGCCCCGAAGATGGTACAGATAACCCACCGCCGTCAATGCCATCGTCATTGTTGCTACTTCCCGACGTTCCAAAGTCTGATAGATAGAAAGGCTGTTGAGCAGCAATACACCATGAAAAATCCCCGTCCTCCCCGCGGTTTTTACCCGAGATAATTGACTTTTTACGCCCAAATCCAGAGGCATCCGTGCCCATTCCAAAGCTTGACACGCTGTTCCTACCTTGATTTCCTGGTTGGACCGAGCGCCGGCGAGTTCGTCCTCTTGAGGTCGGTAAGACGCCCATAGTGGAGGACCCTGAATTAGGAATACCCGTCGTAGATTCCGCCCCTATTTGAGTCGATTGCTGTGTCATGGACAGCTTGAAATTCGCATTGGTAGGGAACTGGTTCTCGATCAAAATCTCTTCCACGCGCTTCTCGTACGTCTTGGTCTCCAGTTGAATGACACGAACAGGTTTTCTCGAAACAATGTTGGACTCTAAGAGGAAAACCATAGTAGCTCCCCCTCCTCCAATCGACGAAGACCCAGCGATATCTCCTCGAACAGCTTGAAACACCAAACGAGCTGTGATTTTCCTCGAGAATCTTGGCCGAAAAGTGACAACAAACGCCACGGTCTTCCCAGGGTCAAGTACAATGTCGTTCGACTCGATAGTGAACTCACTAGCAGTAGCATCAGTGCCAGTTGCTGCACCAAAACCAACAGAATTCCGATCGCCTTTATCCAAGAAAACGTGGTAACGTAGCGGCTTTGCGCTTGGATTCTTGAGCTCGATACTCTTCTCCATCGCTTGTCCTAAACCACCTCGAAATTCGATCGTAGCTTTGGGTATAAACTGTGGCAGTGTCTGCTGCAAGTGAAGTAGAAGCAAAAGAATCTCTCTTCCAGTGTATCGCCGTAGAAATCGATCTGTATCCATTCCAAAGTCCATTCCAAAGGCGCCGAGTGTCTGCTGTAATACCACCGCTTGGTGCTGTAATTGAGCGGCAGATGGAGGTCTTCGTCGGGAGCTTGTGGCCTCTGGCATCCATCGGAAACAGTGATACGCGCTTTGGTCCACTGAGAGCGTCGGGATATGAGCTGCCACGAGGTGGAAGAACCAACGTCCGTCTCGTAAGTCTCGACCAATATCCAGAAGTTGCGTCTCTAGTAGAGCTCCTCCTAACGACGCTAGAGGCGCATTCTGAGGCTTATGAAGGGCTCGTACGCGGTCGCAGAGCCACTGGATCAACACCATCTCGGCTTCACTGTAAATATTGCTGCCTTGACACGCTCGTCCGGTGGAAATTGATTGTTTTTCGCCCTTCCGCTTGTCGCTTCGAGCACTATTTTCTCCACTGGAGTTCTCGTCACTTTGAAGCTGCATCTGGTAGCCTTTCCACGTGATTCGAGACAGTAAAAAACATTTGATAACCTGGTACAGCACCTTCATCCACGCTGTTGTACTCACCGAACGCCACTCATTCTTCAGTACTCGTCGTCTCGCTACAAACGGCAGTGAAGCGTGCGATGGAGAGGAGAGAAGAGCTGGATCGACTTGAGGATTCTCACAAGCTCGAAGATAAAATTCCTGAGCCAATAATTGTTCCGGAAAAACGTCATGCACCATGGCTCCGTACGATCGAAGGAAACGCAGTAACTCCATGAATTGAGCCGTGAGTTGAGCCAATTGGTCCTTTTTCGACGGCTGAGCTACCGAATTCGAGTTCACGGTACTCCCATGAGCTTTACTGCTCCCAGTGGTCGAGTTGGAGACTTCTGCGTTCTTCCTCTTGTTGGTAGAACTGCCTCCTCCAAGACTGGGAATCGCTGGTCCTCCTGGCTTCTTGACGCAGATCATATCCAGTAACTCGTACAATGGCCGACCAGAGTTCTCAGCGAAATCCTCGGGGAATCGAGTCACGGGCGTTCGAAGGAAATTGGCATTGAGATATTGCGTTACAAGCTGGATTTCACCCTCTGAAAATAGTACGTTTGTTGCTGATTGAGTAGGAAGGGACCAACTAGAAGTTGACTCTTCCTCATCCAGTCCCGTGGACGGATCGACCACCACAAACCCGTTCGCTGTCGCGTTTTGTTGAGATTCTTTGGGTTTTTCAATCTCCACCTGAGCTTGGTTACTGGAGAGCAGATAGACGGGGAAGTGTCCTGATGCGTGAGTGTAGAACTGGAAATCTGGACTAGATTTTAAAATGCCTTCAGATTCTAGATCGGATTTAGACGATTCTTTTCTCGTGCTGTGAGGTGAGCCACTGAAGTCCTCACTAAGTTCTGCTGCCAGACCATGCGCTTGCAAGAAAGTGTAGTTAGTGAACAAACAATTCTCTGCACACCCTGCAACTGCCAACGTGAAGGAATTCCCGTCAGCATCAAAGAACTCCACTCGTGCATTGAAGGCCACACTAGAAGTACTAGAAAAGCGCAACTCAACTGGAAGACTCGGGCATGCCATACTCAGCGTTTTCCCACGAGGAAAGAGAACTGTCAATGGTGCACGCGATGTATCTAGCGGGACACGACAATTGAGCTCCAAGTGATCGTAACCCGTCGCGTAAACTTGAAATTTCGCACTCGCCGTCACTCCTAACGGGACCGTGGGGAGCACCACTCGGTTCGTGGAGAAAGATAAATGCGGATAGATTCCTTCGCCTCTCAAGCTAAAATTCACGTAAAATTCTCCATCGACCAGTAGCGGCAACTCATCCTCCGCGTACTCCACAGCATCCAGCGGTAAGAAACTCACTCGGACTGTCACTTCCTCTCCAGGGGCCAATTCTCCACGGTCAGGAGCCACGTGGAATACAACGGACGTCGCACTGTTTGTTGGGTTAGCCGACGCGATTCTTTTCGCTAAAGCAGCGCCTGAACTCACCCCTGAAGCTGCAACAGCAGCAGCCGCTCCAGCCGCGAATTGTATGAGGTTCCCTTGTCGCAATCGAGTTGTGTCGATCTGCCAGCGAATAGTCTGCTCGTCGTCGTTAGTTAGTACAATCTGCTTCGTATAGGGGACTTTACGGATCCCTTCTCGAGTGATAATACAGCGGCTAAAGTGCATTGTCGAAGCGGAGAAGCGCAGTCGTGGGGCAATTGCACGTGCTACTACTCGACGCTTTAGTGAGGCTGGAGCGTTCGAAGCTCCAGCGATTTGAAGCGGGAGAACGAGGTCGTGACTTCCTTCTTTCAACGGAGTGAACACGAGTTGACACGAGACTGTAGCGTGAGGAGGCAGGCAGATCTGCCATCTGGAACATCGTGAGCCACTTTGTGAAAGTTCTTCCTCACTATCTTCGACTTCTTTGAGCTTATCGTCTGTTAATGGGACGAAGATGTTGCTGGCGTCTTCGAGGTGGGCGAGTAAACGAGGTGGCGTGGCCAACGAGAACTCATCGGAGAAGGACGAAGCGCCGAGATCCAGCAACAAACAAGCGGGGATGGAGCTGTGGTTCTCCATAGAAATCACTCGAGGAACGGAAACACCAATTACTACTTCTCCGTAATCAATAGCATCAGCTGGAGCGAGGAAAACGTCGGGAACGAGGACTGAGGCGTTAACTGGAAGCCGTAGAACTTTACCTCCGCGTATCGTCACGATGATATTCACTTGCGAGCCACTAGTCCCGTCCAAAGTGATAGCGCGATGAGGGAAAAGCTTGACCGAGACTTCAGTCGATTCCTGGGGGTCCACGACACCTGGAGCTGGAGAAACCTGCAACCCGACTGTAGTACTCATAGATTGGGGCTCGATACTAGCGTAAAAGACAGCACGAGTATGCATGCCTAGGTTTGCCAGTGTAAGCTTCTTCTCCCGCTCAACTCCGACTGAAATCGTGCCAAAATCCACTTTCTTCTCGCGAGAAACCACTTTGACTTCGGGTAGAAGCGCTCGGCAGTTCAAGAATCCTTTCTCGCCTCCTGTGACGTCCAGCTGGAACATTTGAGCTAGCCACACGGCTCCAGTTTTCTGCGTCATCCCTAGAGCGGCCATCGTAGGTCCGGTCATAGCTGGAGGAGTGTAGACAACCTTACAGACCAAAGTAGCCGAAGGTCCGAGCGTGCCACTAGCCGGAATGACCTCAAACACCGTCGTAGTGTTGGCGTTGGAGCTTCTGTCAGCCATGGTCGTAGTGGTGACTGTAGTTGTGGCATTGCTCTTGGAAGACTCGGGACGGGTGGAGCCATCAGGTGTGGCTACCATAGGCATACGAGTCCATAGAAACGGAGCTTCAGAGTCGCAAGTGTTGGTGATGACGACTTCACGTGCTGTAGAGGAGCTCAGATCCAGAGCGCCAAAATCAAAGCGCAAGTCTTCAGGCGCCAGTTCCACGACAATGGGGGCGACTTCAGCGACTATTGTGACTTGACGGGGGTGAACGCCATTGATGGAATACGTGATGGTTTGCTGGAAGAATTGTTCTCTTGAAGAGGAAAAGACGAGGTCGAAGCCTGCCTTGGAATGTGGAGGAACCACTTGAGACGTCAATGGAGTCTTTCGAGCGAGTTCTTCCGGTGATCCGGACGCTCCGTCCTTTCCCAAGGGGAGAGCCACGAGGACGTTCTGTTGAAGGTTGTTTTGCACGGTAAGAGAGCGAGTTGCGCTCCCATTGACGCTCAACCGACCGAAATTGAGCGTTTTAGGACCCGAAACAACCTGTTCGAGCTCGTCAAATTCCAACGTTCGAGCACAATCTGCCAACTCTGCCGGTGTGGCTGGCGCTGGCTTAAATTTCCTCTTGACGCCTTTAAATTCATCGAAAAACGCCTTGGACTGCCCAGAGTTGCCACCTGTAGGGTGTTGGTTTAACCAAAGAGGATCGTTGGTTTTGGCTAGAGAAAGCGGCAGTCGAAGCTCCTGAGGTTGAGGTCTAGCCATCCCAAGATCAACATCTTCCTTGTCTTCTTCCTGGTTGCCCCCACGAGCCTGCGCGACGCGTTTCTTGAGATTTTGCGCTTTTCCTTTCCAGCCTTTCGCTTTGGCTTCCCGTTGAGCTCGACTCTGAGCCAGATAGTCCTGATACGCAGCACGATGATCCGCTCGACGCGCGAGTTCTTTGACGCAGTACGTTAAATGCGTGTTGTTTGTCCCCTGGAACTCAAACTCGTCCAGTGCAGCTGTGCCATTCAAAGCTGCGAGTTCATATGGAGGTTGCCGCTGGAAGCGACAGAATAGTTTTCCTTTAGTTTGTTTGGCCTCTTCTGGTAGTAAGAACTTGAACTTTGGAGCGAAATCGGCCGGTAAGGCCAAAGGCCCACCCACGAGTCGTTCATTAACTGGAGGCACGGGCCCAACCACAGCAGCTCGTCCTAGAACTTTTACGGGGATTTCTAACACTCCTCCGTTGATCTGTAGAGCCAAGATGCTGTTGAAAGTCCCCAGTTGTGTGGGTGCAAAACTCACCACGAGACTCTGAGACTGCAGGACGTCCAAGCGACCAGTACGTGGGTTTACCGAGTAGTGAGGAACATCTTTGGGAGCTTCGAAGCGTACAGAAAGCCCTGACAGATTCTTCAGAGACAGCAGAATATCCGCTCGATCGTACGACCGAACGTCGCCAAAATCCAGAGGTGGCGGAGGCGAAAGCTGCAGGCGTGGGACGTACGTCTTCGCTGAGACTTCGAACGTCAAATTCTGAGCTTGCAAGTCTTCGCAGATGATTGAGGCAAAGGCGGTTAAAGGTTGTGCTGGTGCTGGTAAGAGCGTGAAGGGGGAACTGGAGTCGAGACTGTGAGCGCTACCAGTATATTCCCCATCCTGGTCTCCCGCAGCGCCTTGGTTGCGTTCAATTCTGTGGATTTCTTCGGGTGTTTTGGCTCGTGGATGGTAAATAAACGTGATCAGTGCCTCGCTGAAAGGGTCGATACAACCATCAGCAGGAGAGATCTGAAGCTCATTGCGTCGTTCATACGCTTCTCGATCCTCTTCTATCGCTCCTGCGCTGCCTCCAAAACTGATAGAAGTCTTGAACGTCAGAAGTTGAGGACCATTATTCCTCAACAGCGTCTCGATCGTACGCGTCTCGCCAGCAAACAATGAGCCAAAGAACAACGAGTGCACAGGCTCCAGACCTTGACGTAGCACCAGTTCTGCCGTGTGCTCGACCACACTACCTGACACGTCCACGATCTTCTCTGCTGCAGGTGCCGCACTCGTCGTCGCGTGTTGGTCGTCTTCGTCCTCATCAGTTTCCCAGATCCGAACACGAACAATTCCTCGAAAATCTCCAGTCTCCAGTCCATTGGCCTCCACCTTAACATTCACAGATTCTAGCGGTGCGAGCTTCCCTCGTTGCGGTGAGACTGTAATAGCAGCTTTCGTCGAGTTATCATTTGCAGCCAGCACTTCAACTACAAATCTTCCTGGTCGTGCACCGCAGTTCTGCACTTCGACACACCGAGCCGAACGTTGAGTCAGCACCACGAGACCAAGTTCACACAGTGGCGGCGTCACTTCCAGCAACGGACACGCACGTCTGGCCATCAACGGAACTTCCAGAGAGGAGCCATCGTCACCTTTTAGCTGCAGAGCATCATGAACGATAGCTGGGGTCGCGACTTCGGGCTCTGAATCTTCGTCACTTCCTGGTAGTTCGAAAGTCACTTCGTACTTGACACTGAGACCTGCGGGTAAACAGACCGTGGCGTTCTCCGTCCTCGCGAGGTCCCGACCTCGTAGCAGAACTTTGAACGGCGAAGCGTGCGGCGGTGGAGTCAACCGGAAGCGCAAGACGCGGTCGCTGCCATTCCGGACGTTGAAAGTCGCGACGTAGCACGAACCTCGCTCGAAAGCCGAAAAGTCGACAACCGACGGTGCCACTTGCAAGGCCGAAGCTGTTCGATCCCCACGAAGACCACAAGGCGTCGATGGCCGCCCAACGATCCCCGACGTTGGCATTGCTGCAGTAGGTAACGGTTCTAAAGAGGTTGGAAGGAGTCCGTCCGAACCGAGCGACGCCGCGCCGGTTCAAGGCTAGCACTGGAGGTTTTAGGCTAGAGATTTGAGTCCTGCGATGATGCGAATTCAGTCTTACTGCACGTATATGCACTAGACTACATTCGAATTCTTTCTGTCCTCCGTCTCATAGCTGCTCCCAGAGATTCTCAATCTCTTAGTTGAGTATTCGCAGCTCGACTCGACCGAGTGCTATTCATACTGTCGGAGTTGAGTATCGAGCTGCTGCAGTCGACTGAGCTCCGAATCAAGTTGTCGGATCTGTTGCTGTTGACAACGAATCTCTGCCTGCAAATCGTGCACGAAGTTGCTCGGGAGTCTGGATGAGGTGTGTCCAGTTGACTTCGTACCTTGTGGATTCTGCTATAGGCAGTTCGCTCTTGAACTTTTCGACGAAGTGGGCTTTTTGCTTCGTTGTCTCAGAAGGCCTTATCTAGTGTCTTCCTGTCGACAAAAACATTGATCCAATTATTCGCAGCTGCATAAAATTCAAAAGAAAAAGTAAATGAGGTCTTCTAGACCAAAACCATATTTATTTATTTATTTTAATATTAATATATATGCAGTCGCGGATAATTAGGCCAATGTTTTTGTCGACCTCAATTAATTCTGGGTTGCGAGGCAATTGCTGTCCAGGGGACGTCAGTCGTCAAGAGCTCTTGAATCTCCGACATTACCAGCAGATTGTTTACAATACCAATAACGTTGGTGGCAAGTGACTGACGAGGAAGTCTCTTGAGTGAACCAAACACGGAGTTGAGGAGAATCTGCATGGGTGCAGTCGACATTTCGGTGGGTTCCCTGTGGTGGATGGGCGTGAACTACGGACCGAGGCTATTGCGCTTAATATCACCAATGTTAGGCTCGAATTGAAATGAGCACACAGAAAACGGTTTCAACCAAATTGTTCGAATTTTGACTTATCTCACGCGATCCGGCGGTAACAGGGTGGTTAAGAGGACGTTGTAGTCAGGGC
>QOKR01000088.1:0-76960 GCA_016880985.1 Phytophthora idaei
CGCTACCTGAACAACGGGAGCGCTTTTAGAAGCCTCAGCACCCTACACGACAAGTAGCGTTAGTAAAACTAAGATAATTCTAGCTTGTAATATCACATCAGAGAGATGTATTTACCTTTAGTTTCGTCTTGTTTTTGGGCCTTTTCTTCATCTTGCTGTCGCTTGAGAAATGCGCTGACTTGAGAAATGAGCTCGCAGCGCAACCAACCGTGCAGGACGGACGTCATGAGACCACAGCAAATAAAAACCCTCATGAGGTTTTTCATTTGACTTGATTTTGACCAAAAAACTATGTCGCACTGAGCCCGATTTTTACGGGCGACCATATCGATCACCAGTGTCAGATCTGATTACATCATCAGAATTCTCAGCTTGCCTGCTGTAGTCCAATCTGTCGATCCCCACCAATCATCCACTTGCCAAACCTAACAGGCGCTTCACCGCAGATGACCCTGTACGGATTCCTTATTATGGCCACACCAGCCGTTCCATCCATCCCCGACGACCAGAGCGAAATGTTGTCATCTTCTGTGTGTTTAAGCACCACAGAGCTGTCATTTTCTTAGCCGCCGTTCTGTGCTCGTCCTGGTGCAAATGCGTTTCTTTTGGGAATGTGTTCCCCTGTCATGGTTCTCCTGTACCCCCTGTAACCTACGTCCTAGTTGTTCAAGATGTGTTGCCAGACCTCTGATATTATATAACGCCAACCCGATGGTTTTGTCATGCTGATGCTGTTGGACTTTTGTCTTCCTCGTCTTGGTCGCCCTTTGTCTTGTTCCCTTCTTCCGTGGTTCCTTCGCCAGATTCCGGAATTCCTTATTCACCTCCTTTGCCCCTTCGTCCTTGTTCACCACTTGATAGAACCGGGTTAAATCAACTTTAGAGGCTGACCCCCTCGTGGTGCCGACCTTGATGCCGCTCATACCAGTGTCCTGACTTGTCATTGATGTTGATGGTGTGTGCGCCAGCCTGTTGTGGTGCCTCCCTGACTGCTGCCCCCCCCCCTCCCCCTCCCGTCATATATAACTTCTGATCTCGTAACCGCTGTCCGATCTGTACCAACCTCTTCGCTGAGCGTCTTTTCCTCCACTTTCTCGATTCCACTCGCACTTGACCCGTTCCCCGCGATCCTCTTTCTGACCTTGGTAACTGGCCTTCCTTGGGCATCGCTACTAGACACTGAGTTTTGGCGTTGCCTGGCTTCGTTCTTGTCCTTCCCGTATACATTATCTGCAGCTGCTGTGTCGTCTGTATTATTCCATGCTGACTGCTGTTAGTTATTCTTTGAAGCCGTAGCTGGCCCGATATTTTTGACCGCCTCCTCCGTAGTCTCCTCTTTCGAGAGTTGCCGTACTTCTGCGGTTTTGGTTGCTTTGCTGATGGCCTTCAGTTCCTTGACCCTCGCTGTCTTGATTACATCGTACGGTTCCGTGTCGAGTGTGTGCAACCCATGCTTCACCATGGTTGAGCCTCGTCTCTTTGGGAGCTCCTCCATCTGCTTGAGATAGGACTTGTAACCATCGGGCTTATACGTTACCGCGTATAGTGGTTACCATTCCCCCTCTAGTACAGCAGCAGTGCGATGGGTAACATTCTTTCCGCTATCATGTTCTGCAAAAGTTCCATGGCCTTAGGCGTAATTATGGCTTCAACCGTTCCGGACTCTATGGCGTCTCCGTCTTTCACCGCGAACTCTCTGTATGCGTACACTGTGCCGGCTCCCATTTCGTATTAGAAACGGTGTAAGCTTATGCATCTCAGTAAAGCTTCTCACCTATTCGAATACTTGTGTCCTTACCAAGGATCCAGTGGAACGCAGCTCTATACTGTATAGACGACGAACCTCACGACCTCGAACGTGGTGCGGAGACGTCTGTCGCACGTCTTTGCCAGCAACAGTCGATCTTGATGCACCGCATGATGCACGGCAAATCCAATTGAAGAGAATGCGCGAGGTAGAAGGCATTTGCTTGCGATTTTCAAAGATTTCAACGTGCTTCGTAGTTCAATCAGTACTGATATCATTACTATCTCCAGTTTTTCAAACTACTAACTACTATAGCTCTACTAGTGGCATTTTGTAAGTGCTATAGTAAAAGTAGTACTATTATTTGTAGTATCGTGGGGACTACTATTGAACCTGCGTAAGATTGCGCTCTAACGGACACCTTTGGTACATATGCATTTTCTGCCCCACCTGATCACGAATTTCTTGTGGATTTTGACTTGACTAGCCTTCTTGGGTATTTCGAAGTATACTTTAGCCTAGACAAGGTAATACTGTATTACTAACGTTGATAAGCGTGAGCAGGGGTTATCGACTGGTAGTGTGACCAGAAAACGTACATGCACCAAAATCATATGAGGGGTTCTGGAGTGCCCATTATTTTTATACAAACTCTAAATGAAATATTCAAACCATTTTTTTTTGTGCAAACGCAGTGAGTTACATTTGTCTACCGTCCGCTGTATATCAATCAACTTTACAACCAAGGCACCATTAAAAAAAAAAACGTTTCGGTTTTAACATTTTGCTGTCAGAAAGATCTGCGGGTTCGTCGGTAGCTATGGAGTTTTTTCAACCAGGTACGTTTAGCTTCTGCTTGAAGGTGCATTACCCGCAGTCCACGGATCTTCGGCGACATAATTACTCGCCTTCGGGAATTGCCACGTGTCTAGCGTGTCAGTTAATGCGGGGAAGTCGGAGGTGATCTTGCTTTGGAACTGCGAGTCCACCACTTTATTTCCTGCTGCGGTAAAGTGAATTCCATCCGACAACAGCTTATTTTGCGTTTCCACTGGCATGGCCAGCACAGAAACCTTGAGTTCATTGGCAACCTCCACACAAGCGCGGGCGTAATTCCCCGTTGCGGCGTCCAAGCGGTCAACGAGTCCTCGCTTTGTGTCCGTACACTCGGCAGCGTATTTTGTTCGGGCGTCATCATCGATGTGAGCTGGAGCGGCTATCAGAATACCAGCATCAGGGGCAGCATTCTAAAATCCACGGACGATCTGGTTCAAGTTTTCCTTGTACTCTTCAATCGGCACGTGCATCTCCAAGCTACTACCATTCACTAGCGCTGCATCGTTGGTGCCGAGCCAAACTGTGATCAATGACAGAGTAGTGTATGCACCAAAGGTGATTTCTTGTTCAAGCGTGGGCATCACGTATTTGAGAAACCATTTCGTGTTGTAACCCGGCAGTCCGCGAGTGATGACATCACCCAAGTTCGTGTATCGAGCCTGAAGTCGCGAGATCCAGCCATCCAAGGTTGGATAAGTGCCTTGTTCCGTGTGCGAGTCCACCGTCAGCAAGATCACAGGACGTGAGGTCGACTGGGCTTCCGAAGTCACGGCGACGGTAGTTTGTGACTGGACGGGTAGAGCGAAGGTAACTGCAAGCGTAAGGAAGAACACGAATCCATTAACCGTCTGTGGAGAGAGTGCCATGGCGTTGACGGCAAATTGGGTTGTGAATAAGTCATTGGTCGGAAGCTCCGAGTCGGAACGTCGGTATGCTGCTCGTCAAGGCATGGAAGGGTCGACTGTCGACTGGACGAGCGATGGCATGCAACGACGGTGCTCCGATAATCACGAGGTGCGTGACGGTAGAGCTATACATTCCTCGACCGAGCGGATGCATCAAGCGTGCTTAGTTGTAGCTGATCTTCGCGACGATCTTGGCACGCTCCAAAATATGGCACTGTCACTTACAACACGTTCCATAATGTGTATCATACTATTATAAGTATTGCAATGCTTTTGAGTGTCGAAGAACTCAATTGGTCTTCTGAAAGCCCACAATTCAGCATTCATGATCAGTGATTACAGACCATGTGTTGCCCTGCCAGATAGCTTTGTCGGATCGGTATCACCTCACGTGACAAGTATTGCGTTTGTTTGCTCCTCTGAAAATAATATTTTCAAAACAAAGTCGCGCCTTCGAGTACTGTAAAAGAATGCGGTTGGACACCCTCTGGATTTTAACTGCACGTACTTGTTAGTGATGCAAGCATCTCCTGGGCCAGCTAGTTTTATAGAATCGCTATCTATAATACGCTGCTTGAACTCAGGACGTGGGGGTCTCGCAAAGTTGAAAAGATAAAGCTTCGGGTATTGCAAGAGTTGGTTCATAGTTGGCTGATTAGTGCAATACTGAGTATGACTCAGATCTGGAATCTGAGACCGAACACTTCAACATGGGGAGCTTTGTATTCACTATAGCTGCCATTTGTCTACGCTACATTCATTAAATCATCTTTCGCCCGTCGACTACTTTATCGCACAGCTCATTTTCTTCATTTACCCGTCGATTTGTTGGTAGCGTTCGACATAGCCTCCTTTGATAACTTCGGCGTGTTCGACTCCGTCTCGTTCTCCTGCTCTGGTTTGGTGTTGGCAGCGTCCGGGGATACAGTCGCTTCACCACCATGAGTACCACGCACCCCAAATGGCAGACTCATAACCAAAATAGTCCGGGTACCCGAAACCATACGACGAGTAGTAGCCGGGCTACTGGAAGACGCGCTGAAAGACCCGAACAGGGTGGTGTTAATTTAGATTGTTTCTAAAGAAAGCGCGGTGACCCTGATACTCAAGCAGGAAATTCTGTGTGACACTACTGCGGATGCCGAGAGCGTCAGAATAGTCTCTGGCAGGAGGAGTCAAACCTTAGAAGCGTGGACATCAAGACAGTTGGAGATTTTCGGAGAGCTATCCGTGGGCCACACAGCAGGTTGTTCACGCATGGCTTACTGGCGGAATTTGCAACAGCTTTCGAAAAGTTTGAGATTCAACAGGGATTGATGGAGGATATGCTGGCGAGTATCTCGCAGAACGTGTGGAAAGTGTAGGTGCTGATCTGAGCTACTAGCAGACGCCACTATGTTGCTCTGATGAAGTTCAGTTTCTTATTTTCTTATTCTTTTTGATCGATTGTCATGGGTCGAGGGAACAGAATTTACATTTTTTCAAAAACCAATTATGGATCCAACTTTTTTTGAAGGTTATATTCTTTTGGATGCGGCCCAGAGGCAATGCGCCAGGAGACGCGTATCTTTCAAGCCGCAAAATGAGGGAAACATATCGCTCCGATTCAAGCATTAGAGGGCTCCCTCCACCCCTCCACGACAACCAGAGCCGCCATCAGAATATCTTGGAAACCCGAGTTATGACGCTGGACGAGTTTCTGGAACAAGAAGATCAGATGGCGCTAGAACAAGCCGAATATTCCCCGAGACCGATTCCTGTGCTGTTTTTGCCTGGAGAAACACCCACGAAGTATGAATATCGCTTCGAATCGTGGTTATTGCGGAGAAATGTGACAATGAGGTCGTTACGAGACGATCCTGAGGTTGAACGGCGCTTTCGCATTGATTTTGCAGATTCGAGAGCTTGGGAACTGCGACGTCATAGTGTTGCACGATCAGATAACAATCTGTACACGGGCCATCAGAACTTTAGGATTCGCAGACGTACAGAATTGCTGGCAACGGAAGTGATGACTCGAGAAGAATACTTCGAGTAAATGAAGATGAAGGCCCGAATGGGCGTATGCTGATTGGTGAGCGACTGAGACCGATCGCAGTCCTGCTAAATCCTTATGAGACGGTCAAACTCTACGAAATCAATTTTAAACGGTGGCTAGCGAACAAAAATGTGCGTTTATCCGAGCTGACACATGACCCAGAGGAAGAGCGCCGATATCGACAGTGTTTTGCACGCTCTAGAGCACAGAGTTACTCGCGTCAAGCTTGGCTACGCCCCGATGCATACTCTGATACATCACGGTGTAACTTGCGCGCCAAAACAGAAGATAACAGGCGTAAAAGACCGCCGCCTGAAGATCACGATCTTGACCGCGAAGAAGAATTTTCCCTTCCGCATGATACGAACTATTCTCAACATCAACTGAAGGCGACGAAATGTGCTCGAGAGCATGAAGATCATTGTGGCACGTTGAAAAATGCACCTGGCCAAACCCAAATCTTGAGCAAGGCCACTGAGACTACGTCAAAAACAGCGCAAATTAGTGCAAACCGTAATGTGGACGTTCAGATCAAGGAGTACACGAGTATGAGCGACCAGATTGCGCTTAATGAATTGGCGATGAATGATGCTCTCGCGTATGTGAAAATGAATGAAGACGTCGACAAGGCTTTGCACTTAAGCCAGATCAAGGAATTATCAACCGTGATCAACCAAGAAAAGGTTCGCCGTGACGCCACTATTGCTGCTATCATTGCGGACGAATGGGAAGGAAGACAACAAGAGCTGGAATAGCTTCTAGATGAATGCGTTGACACAAGTGTGCCCTCCTCATCTCACGGGGACCTGTCAATGATCTACAAAACACTAGTCCTTAACATGGAAGAAATACAAGGCTTACAAGTCAAGCTGACTACCGGTAACCACATGAAGTGGCTGGGTCCGAATGCTACTGACAAGGATATCCAATTCGAGAAGCTGCAAGAACTATCCTACAAACTGGAAACAGCACTAACAGAGAGGACTCGGTTGACGGAACAGCTGAAAATTGCTTGCTTGAATCTTCTCCGGTCGAACGAAGGGATACGAATGCAGACAGCTGAGTTGCTTGAGGAGATCGACCAGGTGTGGGAGAAGTAGTGTCTTTACTGAGGACTTAATTTGCTAGTGTTGCTATTGCTCCATTTCCCGAGAAACTAAGCCGAGTCTACCAGAAATTGGGAGAATATTGAGGTGAAGCAAAAGGAAAATGGGGCTGAGTTGTAATGCTTTACGCGCATATTACGAATTGATCCATTCTCCAATTTATTGTGCAGAAAGATGAAGTTCCATTCACGGTCTTTTTACTTCGCATACGCGATACCAAGAGCGTTGAGGTGCTGGTGACTAGAATCATGACACTGGAGCAGTTCATCGAGGATAAGAGCAACAGAACAAAGGAAGCATGTCCTCTTCTAGCCGAATTCCAATATTGCTGCGGCCCAGGGAAACTACCTAAAACTATGAGTACGAGTTCAAGGACTAGCTTTGGAGGAGAGACGTTCAACTCGAAACTCTGCGCATCAGAGCGGAAGTCGAACGTCGATTTCGACTGGATTTTGCGGATTCCAGAGGCTGGCAACTCCGACGTCTGAGCTTTGCAAAGAAGAAAAAACTCGACCCAGAGCAAGGTTGGAGATGCTATTACTCAAGATTCTGGTAAAAAATGGGTCGATGGTTGAAGGATCGAACCTGAGACCCATCGCCGTGATTTTGAGACCCAAAGAGTATCGAGACACACTCGAGCGTTGGCTGTGCAAAAATAAGATGGGGTTGGACTTATTGAGGAATGACCTCGACGATGAGCGACGTTATCGGCAAGCTTTTGCGTACACTCCAATCGGACAGCTCGTACTCCCACAGCGCTTCGATACCTATCCGCCACCACCAGGGCGTTCTCGGTACCGTTCACGCAGCAGAAGCATGGAGAGAGATAAAATCGGAAGAGAAATGTGTCAAGCGAACGTCGGGTTCATCGAAGAAGAAGTCCATCGGAGGAGTCTGGTCGTCATGACGACAGTCTACTGTAGTCCAGGAACGACGACATGATTCTGATGAGTGAGAATTCTCATCTTTTGAAGACACCAAGCAACTAAGGACGCGATAAATGAGTAACGGTGGTGAGCAGAAAACAGGTGAGCGCTCTGGTGACGAAGACCAAGACAAGAGGCAAATGACATTCGCTCAATCGCTATGAAGCAGCAACGTCTCCGATCATCCACTCTGGACGCTACGCAGATTTTTGCCACGTCTCTGATCCCACCCAGAAGCTTCCTGTAAACGAGATCGTATTGTGCTCAACAAAACGGCGATGAAGGACTTGAACATAGTGAGGCGGACGAGACCGAGTCCGTGCATGGAATTCAAGAAGGAGAAGAAACAACGTGAGAAGAAATTGTCTTCTTTACTGGCAAACGAATGGAGACGCATGCACGAGCAGCTCATGAAGTTTGTTTCGGAATCTCAGGGAATGGAGTGGTCTGAAACATCTCGCAAAAAAATTGTCGACAGCGTACAGTCAGCTGGTTCAAAACGATCGCGTACTGGAAATGCTGCAGATGAAGCTCAAAAGTTTGATGCCCTGGAGGTGGTTACCCTTTTCCTCATTTACGGTTTGTAAAAGACTTGTAATTTTGCAATTTCAATTGTGCAACGAACTCCTTCCCTTCGTCTATACAATGTAGTCCCACTTGTAGGACTTGGTAGGAGTATCTCAATATGACATGTGCACCGCAAGTTCCTGCCTGGCATCTCGGCACGTCTTCAAATTGGGTGACCAGTTCACATATTCTCACGCTTTGAGCTGAAAACTCAAGAAATGCAGGCATTAAAATAGTATCAAAGTGCTTTTCATAGCATACTACCTGTAAGATAAAATAATCGATGGTTCTACTATTACTAGTGTTTTACTATAAAACCAAATAACCCACAATTGCAAATCAGCTTTTGGGATGGGTGGGTGGACTAAAAGGACCCATTGTTTGGAACCCTGATGCAGCGCCCGTTGTCCCCCCCGCGTCGTCCTCGCGGGCTTCGCATGGATCTATTAGAGACCCGCATCGTAGCCTTTGACGAGTTTGTGCAATTCGAAGAGCAATTAGGACTAACCGTCCGGCCCTTACGCCCCATCCCCGTGTTATTGAGACCAACCGAGACAATAATCGAGTACGAGCGAGACTTTGAGCTCTGGCTGGCCATCCGCAACGTATCCTTGGAATCTCTTCAAAGCCACCCGGGGGTGGAGCGACTCTTTCGATTAGACCATTCAAATGGCAGATTTATGGAACTTCGTCGTCGACATTTTGGGACGGAAACTCCATTAGTGGTCGATTGCGAAGAGAGATGGGAATCTGGCACTTGGAAGCACAACGAGGAAGTAATTTCCTCAAATTATGGCGAAGAACGACGGCTTCGTAGCCGAAGTGAGTTGCTTGATTGGCGTTTGGTGTCTCCTGATACTTTTTTTAGTGTAATGGAAGATTTTGGACCGAATGGACGGATGTACCGTGGAGAGAAGTTGAGACCGATTGCAGTTGTCTTGAGGCCGGGCGAGACTTCCAGTGGGTATGAGTTGAACTTTCAACGTTGGCTGTTCAAGAAGAATTTGACGCTGGGTATGCTGCACGATGACCCCGAGGAAGAGCGGCGTTTACGACAGTGCTTTGCCTACGTTAGAGCTTACGAGCTGATGAACAGGAAACGCGTTGTGCAGCGCTTACGAGACCAAAATGGCAGGAGAGAAGAGTCAATGGGTCGAGTTCAAAAACGCCCACGACTCGAGTTTGATGATGGCTACGCGATAGAAACTCCGATAACTGGTCAATGTGATTCCGTTGAGCAAGGAGGGAATGGCTTGAGCAAAGCCGAAGACGGCGCTAATAGTTGTGCATCGTCAACTACGATCTCAGAACCACCATATTCGCCAACAAGTACTGGGTTGGAAGGAACAAGTAACGCAACTAATGCTGAATACTCCGATATTAGTCCAGACAGAATGATGAAGAGCGTATCACGTGAAGCTCGAGACAGAATTTCTCAAGGAGCAGATAATAGTCGTGGGCCCCCAGCAACAAGCACGAAGCCAGCGAACGCAGATATCTACGGCGCTGCAACTAAACTATTATTGAAGGCGAAACAAATTGAGGTTGACTCAGTCGAAAGCGAACTGACGAAGGACTATATTCTCGTGAGCCGAAAGCTTTGTCGAAGCGAAGCAGCGATTACAGATTCGCTTAGTCAAGTCAAGACAACCCCCCTGGTTGATGAGATGAAAGCAACCGAGAGATCGAGCCAGAGCGATGTTTTAACCGGTACACTTGTCCACGAGAAACAGCGTCAAAACGCTGTTTTGGCTTCTCTAATTGCGTACGAATGGAGGGATGAACTCGAAATCCCGGAGCAAGGTACACAATTATCGGTTAACGATGAAGCGGATTCGACTCAGGAGAAATTGGCGGCAATTTACGATAAACTTCAGCTGAATTATGATGACGTGCTGCCTTTACGAATCAAGCTGAACAACCGACTGAGTTGGTCGAAGGCAACAGACACTGACAGAGACGCACAGTTCCAAGAGCTGTGGGAGATATCCAGAGCCCTTGACGGAAAGCTAGCGCAGAGATCGATTCTCCATGAGCAACGGCGCGTACTGTTCTTTGAGCTGGTACGGTCAAATGAAGGGATCCGGACTCTAGTCATGGGTTGCTTGAAGAAGCGAAGCTCGTCAAACAGTTGATCACAGACAAGATCACTTCTCCATATATAATGCTGTCGTGGATTTTGATGCCACAAATGGATGAGGAAGCTGAAATATATCCCGTGATTATAATGATTTCCAAGCAGACCAGCAAGTGGTTCTCGTAAAGCCAGATTTCGTTCCAAACGATCTTTGAATTTGCGGGATAGTTATTCTGAGAGATTTGTCGTCTGAAAGTCGTTTCGTTCATTTGGCAATTGTCACTTGACGTTCTCTGTGCGACAGCAATGCGCTTCACGTCGTCATTATACCGCCGGAAGACTCGTATTTGTCCTGAGATCCTCCGGCAAAGGTTACGAAATTTCTGTGGACAAGGTAGAGATACCACGACGGTCTTCCGGGTGCGACGCAAGCCGACAACTTTAGAGATTATTGTTGGTTTGTACCACTGGATCACCTGCATCAGCATTATCTTCCTCGTTCTCGCTCAGTTCTTAGGTGCCGTCCGAAACACAACCACAACGACGCAGCACATTTTTTACGGCCGTGATCCCAGCCGACAATTGGATCCAGTTTAGGATAGGTCTCACACCGTAAACTATGGCCTCACTTCAACACTGAGAAAAGAAAAAGTGTAATTGCTAGTTTTGCGGTGATGACACCCGATCCTTGTACTAATTTTTGTAATCAAATTCCTTCATATTTTTCCGAAGCTCCCCAAGTTGCATTTTTTGGTCAGAATTATGTTTACCGCGTAAAAAGTGCAAAGTTTGCTACAAGAAGTTGCATTTTATGGTAAGCTTTACCGTCGAGTGACAGAATACTTGCATGAAGGGGGCAAAACAACATGTGCTGCAATGCATACACGTGACAAAACTGTATGTACTGTTCAACAGCGCCGAATTACCCAGTCCGTTCTAATTGTGGGAAATTGGCCTGATTTCCCACGCCGTCCCACGTGTTAAATCTCCATCCGCTCGGTGAGGGACGATTGCAAAGTATGAATCTTTGTGCCGCGATTCTTACTCAGGCTTTTGATGTTTATAGCAGCTCGACTTGCGCGACCCATTCTGAGGGCACACAAGACATTTCGCGCTGTGAGCAAGATGGCTAGAAAACTGCGGAAAGTTTTTCAGGCAGGCCATGACGTCCTGTACGGTCTTGAAGTTGCCAAAGGAACCCTGAGACCTTCAGAGTAGTTTCTGTGGCTTGCAGATTCTGTATCAATTACAGTATACAGAACAGCACGAGCATTATTAATATCGAAAGAGAACAACGCGCTCACACAATTTCAATTTCCCTTTCCATACGGTAACTACGGGACGTAGACTTTTGTCTTGGGTTGTATACGGGTATGGTCGGGCCAATAGTCGTGGATTCCAATACAAAACAGTAGATAAATCAAGCCATGTTACTAATGTGCTTTGGCCAATCACTCAGGATGGACGACACCACGCTATTCGAGCGGCTGAGCAGAGCTGCCACCGTAGCCTATTGTTACCTTTTTTTAAGACTGTGTGTGGTTGACTCCAGCACTTTTGACCTAGTGGGTGTTCTTCGAGCAGAATGCAGCGGTGCAAGTAATGAGGGCCCGCCGTCTTGGAGCCAACAAACAAGAGACAACGCTGGAGTGCCCTATGGATGTCGAGGTCATCCCTCCCAAGACCGACCTTCCGGCCCGACCATACCCGTATACGACCCAAGAAAAAGTCTATCCTACGGGACGCCACCGACGGCTGAGCGCCCATATCTATGCCAACACACTATTATCTTATCTAGATAATAAGTTGCGCTGAAGAGAAGCAACTTCAGCATTTTCACCACGGGAACGGAAATCGTACGGTACGGCACAGCATGACGGTCTCCTTACGGGCACCAAAGACTGACTATTTTGTGAGATAGAAGCACGAAAATACAAGATGCTGCAAGAGTTTGTAAGGTTCTGGCTACGGTGCTTCGAAATACAGCACCAGTCGAGTGTCGGAACGAATGAATATTTACTATCACTGAAGCTTCTCTCGTTAGAGGGCATTCTGTACGCTAAGCAACTTTATACCGTTTTGATTAGGGGTGATCAATTCAATACATATATACTAATTTCATTAAAAGGTTGCATATTCCCACATATTCCCGAAATGAAAACCACCTTTCGTCCCACAATATGCCTTATTGTGGGAAACGCGGGAATTCCCACAAATAGAACGGCCTGCTAATCACCCCTTGCTGGTTCTCAGATGTCAACCGAACAGCAAGAACCAGGAGGCAAGGCAAGGTTCCAGGCTGGAAGGGGCGAACTGTTCATGTGCATCGCGCTGTTTACGTTTCGTTACGTACGTCACACTGAAATCAGAGAGCCAAACGAGTTGGTGGCCTGGGAGTCTCCCCTGTCTACCTGACTGCAATTTATGGTGCAACGTCAAGGTCCTCCTCCGAGAATAAAATGAGCGTCACTCCATCCTCATATTCGCAGGCAGAACTTAAGAAAATCTCCTCTCAACAATCCATTGACGCCGAATCGGCCGTATATTTGAACAGCTACGAGTTGCTTCGTCTCGGGTATGTCGTTTTTGGTGACCGCTGTATCATCGCTTTTGACGACTGGGAGTTTCTCACAGCAATGGCCCCATTGCGATCATTTTATCATTTGTGGAACCAACGCGTTTGCGTTTGGAGATTGGAAGATCTGGATAATTCGGACTGCAACGGATTGCGCGCTCTCCAGACCTTGGAACCAGAAATGTGGCGGTTGGATGATACGCGACTGCAAATCATTCATTTTTGGCAGATATCCTCCTGTGGTATTCGGTGCTGATCAACATGAACTATGAACTTGAAGATGCTTTACACGTGCGATCTTTCCATCCACGGCGAATTATTCGTGGGCGACACTCTCGCCGAGAGTACTCAACTCCTTGTTACAGACACTGCAAACGCGTTGCCTCTGCACCGGTACACTGGGAAAAATTGCATGGTGAACCCGCTCAAAAAGCGACCTGGACCAGCTGATTGTTTTGCGCCTTCCGGGAGTCCAGGTTTTTGCTGTTCGGTTGAGCATTGCGACGCTGCGACCACCAAAGTGCCGATGGCGGGCGTGCGCTCTGGGCTGCAAGGTAGCCAGCAATTACACATGTACAGGGAATTGGGCTGAGTGTTGAAACTCTTGCCAACCCAAAACTTCTGTGTCGATGAGACATATTCAAACAGGATGCACTTGTCAGATTTGATCCTTGCAAAATGGCAAAATATCCGTCTCCCTAGACAGGAAACGCTCTTTGAAACGCGTATGATCGGTATCCTGTGCACACCGTCCGATCATAGAGTCGATGTACAGTCAGTCGTGCATCGCGATTCAGGCTGCAGGGCGGGCCTGTGAGTCAAGACACCGTTTAGATGTTAGCCCTCACATTTGATAACTCCAGTTCGCCACGCGGTGCACTCATGATCTGCAGCTGTACGTACAGACGATGACAAACCTGGTGGGTCCATGGCGCTGAGCCAGTCCGCCGAGAATTTCTTGGATAGGCAGCTCACTTCCTATTTTCCCCTTCGCCACTCAAGCCTCAACGCTCTATGCAGCTTTTTGCTCCTTTCATCGCCCTTGCCGGTTTCCTCGCCGCTGCGGAAGGTGCGTGCACCGGACCGAACGCGCGCACAACGCCCCCTGCTGGTGCCATCGTCGTTGACGCCACGGGTGCGTACAGCGGCAGCTTCAAGACCGTGTCGGAAGGGGTGGCCAAGCTTTCCACCGCGACGGGGGACCACACGCTCTTCTTGATGCCGGGCACATACAAGGAAAAAGTCACGGTTCCGCAGCTCAAGGGCAACCTCGTTGTACAGGGCTACACTTGTGATACGACTTCGTACTCTGCGAACCAAGTCACTATCACCCACGCCAAGGCGCAAAGAGATGTCCCAGCCAGCATCACGAAGAACCGCAACGACTACACGACCACGCTGCTGCTCAAGTCGAGTAACGTGAAAGTGTACAATCTCAATGTTGCCAACACTGCTGGTAACGTTGGTCAGGCCATTGCTATGAAAGTCGATGGTGCGAACTACGGGATCTATGCTTGTAAGCTCATGGGCTACCAAGACACTTTGTATGCGAATCAAGGTCCTGCGCTTTTCGCCAAGTCATACATTAGCGGAGCCATCGACTTCATCTTTGGTATGTACGGGAAGACCTGGTTCGAGTCCTGTGACATTGAGTCTGTCGGTAATGGCTGCGTCACAGCCAATGGGCGTACCGATAACTCGAACCCGTCCGAGTACGTCTTCAACAACACCCGTGTCTTCGGCTCCAAACCGGGACAAGCCTTCCTGGGCCGACCGTGGCGGCCGTACGCTCGCGTCGTTTTCCAGAATAGTGATCTCAGCAATGTTATCAACCCAGCAGGCTGGCAGACGTGGAACGGCGACAGCAATACGGCTAACGTCTACTTCAAGGAATACAAGAACAGAGGAGCTGGAGCGGCGACCGACAAGCGTGTTGGATTCAGCGGACCGCTGCAGAAACCTGTAGCCGTCACAGAAGTCCTTGGTAGTGGCTACCAGTCCGCCTGGTGGGTGGACAAGTCGTTCATGTAAGCAAGTTGAAGTGCTTTCGCTGGCAGTACTGCTAGGAGACTCCCTCCCTTTTAATTTGAGTTAGACAAACATTTGATGTAAAGCATAACCTCTTTTTTAGAACCCTACAGCTTCGTCTGAGAGTCGAGTGGATTCTCTGGATGTTTACTGTTTGCTAACGAATACTGGATACAATCTAACATTAGATAAATAACGGATAGAATACCGATGGATGTTCCAATACTTAGCACCAGTGAAATAAAGAAGGGAAACATACGTAGCACTTCTTTTGCACTTTGCGAATATCCAGTTCGATTATCGGTGGCTAAATCAGTAGATTTTGCCTAGTGAGCGCTTAGAGCAGTGTTGGCACCTTAGCCTTTATGTTTCGGCCAATCGCTGGCCGAAACGTGGTTTCGCCAGGGAGTTTCGGCCATTCGGCCATGGACAGGCCAAATGAGTTTGGGCCAAATTGCCTCACACTGACTTTAGACTCTGAATCAGAGGAAGACAAGCATCTTGCTACCATGGCTGGTGGTGGCCGTCCAGCCTGCTCGGAGGCCAGACACTTCACACACTTGAAGGAGCCCGGGGAAGCAGGAGGGGGCTACTCGTTTCGAGAGTGCAGCTTTTGCAGAGCAGCGTTCAACAACGATATAACCACCACCTCGCCGAAGGTGATCATTGGCAGAGCACGCAATTATGTCAACCACCTAGCCGAGTGCGAGTATTATCACGCAGCTCAACTACCGCCAGCATCGACAAGTTCGTCACCAGCACCAGAAACACCGCCAAGAACACGGAATTTGAGTCCTACGTCATCGTTAGAAGCAACACCTGCCCCTGTCCGGCAAGATTCGTTCTCAAGAACATCGTCGCGGCCAACTCCAGTACGAAGCAGTATGCGAATTGCAGGTCAATCGCGTGCACGCCGCGTTCTGGTGCTCGAGAAGCGCCCGCCTTTGAGCCCAAAGCGCTCACAGCCAAATCATAAACGACGCAAATCGCCATCGGCCAAAAAAATGAAGAAGCACAAGTTTACAAAGGGAGAAATCAAGAAGATTGAGTGTTCACTCATTGAATTACACGCTGATACCCATCTCGCCGACAGATTTATCGAGCAGTCGTCAACGCTGCAATTCTTGGAACTGTTATGCCCAGGAAAAAAGGACATTCTTCCTTCTCGTCGAACCCTAAGTAACCGCATTTTAAAAGAGTACGCTGAACGCTGTAAAACGATGGATACTCTTCACCACACTCGTCTTGCACTCCATCATGTTCCTTACGCTTTTCACATTTGGCTCGCCGCCACATCTGTTTTGTTCACCCTCGTGTCCCTCAGGCCGTGCTATCCACCATAGCCTTCGTGCTCTCCACCGCGTTCATCGGGTGATCCATGTTGGCATTCGGGCTCTTCATCTCGCCCTTCGTACTCTATATAACACATTTCGTGCTCTGCCTCGCATCCTTTGTTTGCTTCACCTCGTCCTTCGCGTACTGGAACGACAACAGTCTTGTGACGGTAACTACGCTCGCCACCAGCACCCCGATTGGCAGCACCACGACGACTTCGCACATCGTCTGGAACACCAGCGGCATTGTGGCGGCAAGTACGCTCGTCACCAGCACCCCGATTGACAGCACGATTGCGACTACGCAGAGAGACCCACGACGTCTTGGCCTCGATGTTATCTTCCTTGGCCTCGCTCGTCCAAATCTTAACTGTAACTTGACGGGTACCTACTGCTCTCGGCGCCTTGCAATACGCGCCGAGGACCAAGACGATGCACCATTCAATGTCGCCGACACCGGCTACCACGGCTTGTTTCTGAACACATCGCATCCTTCCGCAGAAGACCAGCACTAACCTCGCTGGTTCGAGGGATAATTTCGCTTAACGGCCATTTCTTCATTGATGACCTAATATATAGCAAATGTCATGACAATTAGCAAATATTTAGGTAAAACGTCCTTGTTTTAGCTCTGGCCGTTATTGGCAATAAAGCCATCCGCCAAGGCTTTCGCCTCTTCGACCGCCCTGGACTATTTATCGATGGCCGAAACATAGGGACTTTGCCAACACTGCTTAGAGAGCGGAGCCCCATCGAAGCGAAGCAGAGGTCGGGGGCGCGGCGCGTAGCGTAGCGCGGAATACATGCACCAAAAAGGAGGTTCTATCTATACTGGAGCCACCGCAGTGAAGAGGAGGTCGGCGACTAGGGAGCGCTGTAGTGTAGCGTAGTGAAGTGAAGTGAAGTGAAGCGGGCTCGGCTTAGCGCCTCGTTGCGATCAGGGGCGATATCGAAGGGAAAACGTCAGTTTAGTAGCCTCGTTCTGGTGCCCTCACTGAGTCCTCAATAACTTTGCAGCCAAAGATCCGATTGACAAATGACGGGTATCGTTGAAACGAAGAGAAACAGGCTGATTTTGGGGATTGTTTAAAAGGGACAATTGCCGCAGGTAATAGCTTTTTAAAATGCTTTCACTTTGATTCCGCGAATTGGTGCTCTTGCCAGTTTAGTAGCCCTCTTGACTTCATCAAAGTATGCTTCGGTTCACGAGAAAGGGCGCTATGGAGGGCACAGTCTGCCTCAGACCAATAGAAATCGTCTGCCGTGATTTGACTCGATATAATAGGCTAAACAGGCAGGCTACTAAACTGACATTTTCCCTTACTAAGGTGAGATGTTAATTCTTGATTAACCCCTTCAAATTGTAGGAATTTTGGTGCCTTTTTCTAACCTACGCTGTAAATACATGGTTGATTATTACAGGTATTTGTATTACCTGGGGGAACTGAGTAGGATAGGACGTGCCATAGCCTGGGCCTGGCAGGGGTTGGTGGTCGCTACTGCTGTATATACACCGGTGCACAGGTGGTTCTAATCAGTATATATACAGCTACACATGATCTATCTACCTTGTGACTACTTTGAGAAATACTGTGTTTTGCACGGTCACAGGTTTATGTTGTGCGCCCAGAGACGATGGCAGTAGAGAGCCGCGGATCGGTAGACGAACATATCTTTAAAACTCGACAAAGCATGCTACAGACAGGTACAAATTGTAGCTCTACTTAATTGAAGTCATTCCAGAACATCCATAGTGCAATCAATGGTGACGATCTTCGTTTTGGTCCAATCAGGTCGCACTATTCTACTGCACCTTGTCTCTGCGTCTCGTAATCAATGTTGTGTGAGCAAAGGTCTCCATAAAGCTTGCGCACTGAGCACCTATCATAAACAGAACAATGCACTTCACGCAAAACCAAACCATTTCATTCATGTTATGCACTGACGGTCAAGCTACTCGGTGCCCACGCGCCGGCGCCTGGCAGGCGACTTACCTGGGGAGCTTGTACTCTTCACCGTGCGCACCCTGAACTTGCTCTTCATGTCCTCCGAAATCACAGTAGATCTGATGCCATATAAATCAACAACTCATCATCTTGATGTCCTCAAGCCATTTAGGCTTACAGCACAACTATCACATATGTAAGTCGATGTGGCACCACGCTTACCTTTTGCTCGCGTGGCGCACACCTTGCAATTCCTCTGCACCTCCTTTCGCTGACCGGAGTGGTCACGCCAGTCGTCGTTCTGCTTAGGGCTGTGTGCGCCGGGCTCAGTATCTTGAACAGTCTCCTCTTCAGCCTCTTCAACTCTCACGTCCTCCCCTGTATGTAGAGATTAGCTAATACGTATATACAGCATCACAGTTGCAGCTTATACAGCAAAATACCTGTTTCCCTCGTACATGTCGTCTCGGTGAGTGCAATAAGCTGCAAGTGCAGATTGCACATGTATTGCACGTGTGTCATCGCCTTGATCTCCTTCTTTTTGCAGTTTGCGCGATGCACGATGTATCCATTGGTGATCGCCAGATCTACAAGCCGCAAAAACAAGGCTTGTAATACTTGCGATAGGTGATTGCCCGTTGCACGGAATATCGTTGGAGGCAGAGTTGATCGTGGACATCGACTCCCCCTATATACCGATGGCAATCCTTGATGACCTTATGGCACGTCACCTCGTTCTGTCCACCAGTCCTCTCTCGACGCGTCACACGGTCTATCGTAAGATTTCCACCAACTGAAAGAAAATGGACAGGCTTGCTGTCCCACCAACAAACGGCAGTCATATAGTGCACGCGCTTTGAGCGTACAAATGTCAACGCGCCACGTGGGATATTTGTTTTGCCGTTCCTTCTTCTTCGTCACCACATCCTTGTAAAATCCTCGGCGGTTCTTCATGATGGTCCCAATTGTGTAGAATCCCATGAGCAAAAGCTACACCGCCAGTACGATGGAGGTTAAAACAACCAACTGCATCGCATTCCCAGGCGGCATGTCACCAAACACAGCGCGTCAGTTGCGGGCGATAGCAGCAGGTCCTGACTTCATGTCCACGACGCCCGACGCTGCAATATGCTGCCTTTGCCCACCGTAGACTTCAAAACTACCAAATATCACAAGCAGTATATACAGCATAATATACAGCATAAGAGAACCAGCTAATACACCATAAACTTGTGTCACTTGTCGAATGCAATAAGCAGAACGCGCACAACAAAGCATGAAGAGCTTGGTGCCTCACTTGTGGGGTTTATCTTTCATGTAGACTCGAGTCCGATTGTACGTAGACCTTGAAGGGAGCATTGCCTCGTCAAAGGATAGCTCCGCAGGTGGAGTAAATGACTTCACGAATATCTGCTGCAAGACATTCACCACCGATCGCATTTCCATGCGCGATCTATCGTCACACGAGGATCATGATTGCTGTTGATGTGTGGGCTGCGGCTAATGTCCATGAATCGATCTCTTGCCATGAACGGTCCAAACCTACCACGCGGTATCGCGCCGACATCATCTTGTCGCCAGCGGCTAGCCAGTTTCTCGCGGTTTGACATGATAGTCGGAGCAATCAACAGTCCTTTGTATACACAATGCCCGTGAGGTTGAATCGGCTTGACGGACAAAACCTTCTGTCGCACATCTCGAAGCGCCTTCGCCTTCTTCGCAGCCACATATCTCCCAGAGGCCTTGGCTTTCTGCTTCCTTTCCCCCTTCTTCCCGAAATAAGCTTCAACCCGCTGGTCCAATTGCTCGTGCATGTAGAATCTTCTGCACCCAGCAATATGTTGCCACATGGACACCGGCATGAAGAGAAAATATAGGGAGATAGGTGAGTCGCCACTTTTCAGCGCTGCTGTTGTGCGTCCATGTCGACGCTTCAGTAGATCCGGATACTCGTTGGGGTCTGGAATAGGCGCGTACGGCGTCTCCAGGTAATCATCAACATCGGGGCTCTTAGCCTCAATGCCACCCGGTAGTCGATACGTCCTTCAAAGCTGGGCCAAGAACCTCCCCAGCAAGCACCCTGTCCTCACCGCCCATTGATTCCAACAGTGTTGGCTGTGCGCGGTCGAGATGGTGTGCTCAACGAGAGCGCATTTGAGTATAGAACTATGTTTATTTTTGTGCAACTAATCTATCTTTGCGGTACAGCGGTGCACTGGCGGGTGCTGCATTCACTGTGCGTTCGGACGCCTGCAGCTCACAAGCGAGCAGCAGCGAGAGAGCAGCCCTACCAGACACCGCGGTCCTGTCGTGGCCTTTGCCCGGTACTCGCGTGTGTACGAACTTCTTCTGATTACCCTCTACAACCTGCCCTTCAAGTGTAAGCTACATCTACATGGCGCCTACTCTTAAAGCGACATACAAGTGGAGAGCAACCCGGTGACGAATGCTGACGTCATGGTCTGTGTTGCCTGCCGTACCACCGGAGTCGAGGGGGGGGGGGGGGCACTGGACACTGGTAGACCGCACTGCCCTTGTACAATGGGCACTAGCTCACGCTAGCTGCTCCCACTCCCACTTGGTCCCTGCGACGCACGGTAAGTCGACGTGATCACACACGCGCAATTTGTTGCCACCAAGCTCCAGCAGTAGCATAGTCCAAAGTCCGTAGTTAGCAGCAGTCCAGGCAGTAACAGCACACCCACCCGATCGTCATCGTCATCCTTGTAGTAGGAGATGTAGTGAACAACTTGTGTTGCAGCACAGCTGCATGAGCTTGGCGCAGCCAGCTCTGTAATGAGGCACGTGTTGTCACTTCACCATTCAGCTTCATTGTCGTTGAGATACAACCTCAGCATCAACAGCAGTAGTCGACGCAGTAGTCGTAGTCGTACAGCAGTAGATGCATCGTTTGCGTCCGGGACAACAGGCAAGACCTTCATCGTCTTGCGAAAGTGCGTGAACTTCACCACTGCAAGTGCTTCCGTCATGATATCGACCGCCATCTCGTCGGCAAACGCTTCAATTCCACGTTGCGTCTCACCATGTGACACTTGTTGTCGATGTGCTTCGCCTTCGAATGCTTGCCTGGTTTGGCAGTCAAGTCAATGGCGCCTTGGGTTTCTCCCAAGTAGTGGCGACACTGGATGCTTCCAGCTCAGTTCTTTGCATACGTCAGCAAGCCATAGCAAGTCCTTGGTCGCTTCTGCCATCGTGCCGAAATGCGTATGATCGTAGCCCGCAAGATACTTGCCCAGGTGTCAGGTAGCATGGGCTACATCAGATCTGGACGCTCTACGAAGGTACTGGAGAGCACCCACCAATTCACTGCAGGGAAGGTATTCCTTCATAGCAGGCATGGCTGCTTTCGACGGCGTTGTAGCTTCTGGTGTGGCGCAGCCATTACAGTTCTCCATGTGAAAACACTTCAACACCCCCAGTACGTACTGATTTGGGCAGTACACGATTTGCCGGCGAGACCGATCAATCAGGATATCGACTGCTAAGAGGTGCTTGACTGTGCCCATCGTCGTAAGCTCGAAGGTCTCTTGCAACGAAGCAATGACCTTGGCGCACAGGTCACGTGGTCCCATCAATAGTAGGCCATCCACTTAAACAGTCAATAGCAGTTTGACTTCACCATCTTCTATCAGCACATATAAACCATAGTCTGAGTCCGTCCTTGTAAAGCCATCGCAACAAGCTTCACATGAAGCGTGCGATTCCAAACGCTTGGCGCTTGTTTCAATCCGTTCAAAATCTTCAACAGTCTGCAGATGAATCCAGGTCCGTCCACCTGGAAGCCAGGAGGCTACCCCATGGAATTAAGCTCGTCCAAGTCTCCATACAAAAATGCCGTCTTCACGTCAAATTGCAACACCTCCCAACCTCGCTGTACAGCATAGTAAAGTATGAATTCGAACCGAATCACAGGTGCATAAGTCTCCGAGTAGTTGATCTCAAGCTGCTGCTTGAATCCGTGGATCACGAGGCGTGACTTAAATCTTTTGATCCGCTAGCGCTCGTCTCGCTTCACAGCAAATACCCACCTGTACGTAATCACCTTACCTTTGTTGGTCGCCTTGTGGAGTAAAAGATTCTAGGTCTTATTACCTTTCAGCGATTGAAGTTCCAGCAGCATAGTAGCTCTCCACAGGGGCCAGTACTTGCTTATACGTCGTCAGAATCCGCACGTCCGTAGTAGCCTGCACTAGGCCAACCACGTAATCCGACAGTCGGACGTTGGCCTGCTGCTTCATTCTTGGTCGCTTCAGGCAGGGATCTGCTGGTAGAGGCTGAATCTCGAAGCCACTTGTCTCCTTCCCCATCGTTGCAGGTTTCTTCTTTGTTCTGCGTTTCTTGCGCTTCCCTGTCTTGGTAGCTCCTTTTGGGTCCTTAGCAGGTTTCTGCAACACAGCTAGCTCAGCAACACCAGCCTTCTCCACACTGCCTTCAGTTGCAGGTGAGTCAGCGATCGACAAGCTCCCACTCGAACATGGTACAGTCTCTGCAGGGTCGTCGACATGCAGTGTCGCCTCAAGAGGATTCTCCGCACTGGAAATGCCATCACTCCGGTCTGGAAGGTACGTCTCCATGCTGGTCTTGATGCTTGCCACAGGCACAGTCTCAGGTAGAACATGATCGCCCTCAAAGAATGCATCCATCAACAGGTGCTTCATGTAGGTGCCATTGGTCATGAATTCCTCACGAAACTTCACATTTCCACCACGAGCTGTCACCACTTGCGCCGTCACGAGGTCAATGAACTTGTAGCCCAGAGTAGCTTCGCTGTAACCCAGCAATAGACACAGTCTTGCTCTCGCTTCCAGCTTTTCCTTTGTCTGTCTTGACGCTGGGGGAACATGCACGTGCGCCAGACAGCCCTAGGCTCGCAAGTCATCCACCATAGGCTCCGACTGGTACATCTTCTGGTGCGGCAACACCAGTCCCAAAGGTTTAGTGGGAAACTAGCTCAATGTAGTCACCACATGAAGGAAGGCCTCTCCCCACAAGGAGTTGGACATGTCTGTGGCAGTCAGCATCGCCCTGATTCTTGGCAACACGACACCATTTGCACGCTCAACAATGTTGTTCTCTTGTGGCGAGTAGGCGTTCGTAAACTGTTGCTCAATCCCATGATTGTCACAAATAGTCGCTCAGCTCCTTGCTTGCAAACTCTCCTCCTTGGTCAGAGCGCAGTCGTTGGCCCAAGTAGTACAGTATTTTCTCCCAAGAAGGGGCTTGTCCCGAAGGACGCGCACCCTCCCACTGGTTCTACACAGCGCCCGACACAGCAGGTTGTACAGCAGCCGGTGCTTGCAGTCTAGCCTATTGATGTTGTAGTCCTTGTCCTTCAACGTGTACTTGACGAAAGGTACTTCAACACGTAGCTGTAGTCTCTGCGGTGTAGACGGCACATTGAGGTGAGCTCGTAGTGCACGTGCGCGAGCACCTTCGCCAACACGTCACTTATCACCTTCGTCACTGCCCGCAGGAGATGTCAGCGAGTACACAGGCGACAGCGTCGTCGCAGGTGACGGGGCACCACCGGCAAGGCCCACAGCTTCCAAATCACTCAGCGAACAGGCCTTGGCTCTCACCGCCACTTGTCATCGCTTTCACGCGACGCACAGCGTTCACCAGTGACACGAGAGCTCTTGGCTGCTTCTCTCTGAGCTTCCTCGCAAGTTCAGGTTTCAGTTGTAGGCCAGTGTGCGCAGTGCGCTCAGCGTATCAATGTCCTTCGTCTTGGCAGCTAGCACAGTTGGTGCGCTGCTTCTTGTCAGCAACTTCCTTGCCACGCTTGCGACCTCTCGCCTGTCCTTGTCCTTGCCCTTGGCCGTAGTCAGCTGAAACTTGTGCGACTTGCATGGGCTGCACGACCGGTTGTCTGGTCCGCGCCCGAAGTTGATCATGCTGGTGTTCAGCAGCACGCGGACGCTGCAGCTCCTCAGCCAGTGCCAGTGTCTTGCGATCATGATTGTTGATCCAGTCACCATGTTCACGAGCAAGGTCCCGGAAAGCTTCCACGCTGATTGAGAGCAGCAGACTACCATTGTGCCACTCCGCGAACTCACCGTTCGCTTGGTGCAGGAGCGCAACCTTCTGAGCAATGTCGTCCATACAGACTCGTTGGGCTTAAGCCTGCGCGTCACCAATTCTTGCAGTAAGTAGTCAGGGTTGATTCCATCACCAGCCTCAAAGTGCTGCGTGACAGCGTACGCGCGGCATCCATATTGTCACAGATGGCGTCGATCTTGAACGTTGCGCGCAGGTCCGAGGACAGCGACAGCGCGAGCGCGGAGAACGTCTTGTTCTTGCGCGTCTCGTACCACACGAAGTACTTCTGCCGACGCACGCCCCCCACTGCATCGTTGCGCTCCGAGCTGTAGGTGATGTCGCCTAGCGTCCTTGGCTCGAAGTGCAGCGGCACCTCGCTCTTCCAGGCCTTGTAGTCAGCCTTCACATGGAGCGTGGGCAACTTGATGATAGGAGAGTTGATGAGCACCTACGTGTACTCAGTCAGCTCGGCGACGTTGTAGCCGCCACTCGGATTCATGTTGTTCAGGGGTCGTCACGGATTGTTGGGTCTGTACTGCCGTCTGACGGCGGTGGAGGCGAATTGTCAACTGGCTCGGATTCTTCCGTGTTCGTTGAAGAAAGATTTTTCTTACTTTCGAGCAACATTTGGAACAACGGCCGTCCACCCGGAATTCCAGCCAATGATCGAATCAGGTGCTCCACATCGCGATGCGACGGTATTGTGGCACCGCCCAAGTTCGGCATTCCTGCCAATGGGATCGAAGCTTGGTGTTGATTGGTAGAATTACCAGGACTCGTTACTGGTGCACCAGATGCCACGTCAGTCGCAGGCTGCGCCCTAATTGGGCTCATAACCAACGGTGACGTAGGGTTTGTCATCGGGTTGCTCTCCACTTGTATGTCGCTTTAAGAGTAGGCGCCATGTAGATGTAGCTTACACTTGAAGGGCAGGTTGTAGAGGGTAATCAGAAGAAGTTCGTACACACGCGAGTACCGGGCAAAGGCCACGACAGGACCGCGGTGTCTGGTAGGGCTGCTCTCTCGCTGCTGCTCGCTTGTGAGCTGCAGGCGTCCGAACGCACAGTGAATGCAGCACCCGCCAGTGCACCGCTGTACCGCAAAGATAGATTAGTTGCACAAAAATAAACATAGTTCTATACTCAAATGCGCTCTCGTTGAGCACACCATCTCGACCGCGCACAGCCAACACTGTCCCCTTGCATACTTTCCTTGGTATACGCCTCGCCATGCACGCAGTCGTACGCAGTGTAGCCAGTGTAGTGCAGCCGCATGCTGTACTGCAAGGCGCATGAGTGGCTTCAGGATGTGTCCGCTTGGACACTGGCAGCCCGCACTGCCATTGTACAATGGTCACTAGCTCACACTAGCCGGTCATAGGTCACACAGACCCAGCTCGGAGATAGGCCACGCAGACCTCGCTTTTAGCAGTCGCGTTCTACTAGAGTGCAAAACTCTTAATGTGATAGAAATTGTATGATTAGTATTGTATTATCTCAGTACAGACATGATACACTTTCCCGTGGTCACTCACCCCGTTTCTCCTAGCTGGGCAAGTCTCCGGCTGTTAGCCTGTTAAAACGACAGTGGTCGGAGGCGATGGGAGAAAAGAGCGAAGAAGAGTTGGTTTTTGTTCAACACGGCAAAATGGCACGTGAGAGTATATTGGTAGATTTGGTAGATATTGCAGCGGGCCACACCAGGTAGAACCCCGACAGGACGGACTTCCACGTGAACAAGTGTGATGCTCGACCTCATGTGGTTCCAACAGTGCCTAATATTGTAGTGCAATATAATAAAATCGTTTTTCTAAACACAATTCATTTTTTTTTAGAGAGAACACATCGGCGGTCTGAGAGCTGCAGCCGTATCGTGTGACTGAAAATCCGATTTATCAATCACTTGTGTCGATCATTCGTAAGAGTGTATAACAGTCGATGTTGATTGGTCAAAATTATTATCTTTTGCGCGACTAATCTCAAGCCATGAAGCTCACAAGCTCTTGTGAGGCGATAATTACGCTCAGTGCTCTCATTGATAGCAAATATCGCCTCGCAAGCGCATACTGCTCCCGTATTCGTAAAGCTACTACGGCATTCGCTAGTTATACTGTGTTGGCTCTTTATATCATGCTAAATGGTAGAGCGCGTGCGTTTTCACTGTTTTCGAACGGGGTTTGCTACCTCTACTTGTCGCCGACAGCAGAGCGTAGAAGGGCTTCGTCTCGTCCTCTACTAAATCCAGTATCTTGCTGCAGTAGATGCTCTAGATTTTAGCGATGCACACGTGAATAGCATTCCCAGATGCACCGACCTCACTCAGGGCCCCCCACGCACAGACCGGCGTCTTTCGCGCCGGCACCTCAAGCTATTCACACCCATACATCGGGCACGCTGAATCCGATGCTGATAACGTCTAAAGCTCCGACGCGGGAGCCTAGATCGACGCCACCCACGCCGATAGTAACGACGGAAACGTGAGCGAGCATTGATGCATTTAGATCATATAGTTTAACAAGATTGTATAGGGACCAACAAGAAGCGCTCTAGGTTAGATTGTCGTCGAGATATGTTGCCGAGTGGAAGTAGTAAACCCAGTCCAAACTCTTACGGGGTCTACACGTACTAACCATTAACGAGTAGCTAATAGACACTTCCACCATGATGTATTACACTAGGAGAATTACTGCCAATAGCGCACTAGAAATCCATCGTAAGGTAAGTCGTCTTACGAATTTTTTCAAAACCCAATGATGACTGTCAATACTGAAACCAAGTTTAAAATCGAAAGACACAACCAGAATTTGTAAAACGTAAGACGCTCTGTCTTACGGTACCTCTGTGAAACTAAGTTTTGTCTTGCGAATATTCATGAATCCATTTTTGTAAAATGTAAAACGCTGTCTTATGCTGCCTCGTTGAAACCAAGTTTTACCTTACGAATAATCATGAATCAACTATTGGCATGCTCTATTTTGAAGCCTGCACTAGTAGCGAGTTAGAATTGTATTCGAGGTCAGCGCGCCACCACAACGGCATTCAGGAAATGCATGGTTTGATTGAATGCTAATGGCGGATTGTTCCGTACACCTGCTCCGACGATTCAATGTAACCAATTTTCCACCTGATACCGGTATTTTGACGAGACTGGAAATTGATCGGGTCAGACGGCTTTACCTAGTTGCAGGCGTCCATGCCTGACATTTAGCACTATGGCCTCTTCGGATGTTTTTACGGAAATGATCGGACGCTTCGCCGACTACCTTCTGCTGGATGACAATATAGGCTACAATGGTGCACGAAATTACCTGAGCTACATGACGGTGCAGTTGGAGAGCAAAACAAAACCCCATCTATTTGCCGACAACAGTGCCTGGTATACATCCTTACATTCTTCGCTAAAGGAGGAATTTGATGACGCTTTGCCTGATGACGGTACTACTCTGTTCAGCCGCGCGCCTCTCATGCCATCAGACGATCTACGTTTTATTGGGAAAATTCCTGCGTCAAATACCGCTGTCCCTTTGGCAGATCGAACGTTGATGAACTTCCAATGGGCAGTACTCGGTAGGAGCTCCGACATTGTACGTCCGAGATTTAGTGACATGCAGTGGGTGGATGGATCTGTGCTGCTTAGTATTAGGCGAGCAAAGATATCTGAGGAGCAAACGTTGGCGATAACCTGTTCGGAGCTGATGTGGGAGATCGATCCGCTCAATAGTTTGGCCATTCAAATCGTGAGCGACGCGTATAACACTTCATCACGAGTGTTTCCTCAAGTTCAAGGCGACGCTAGTACTGGTTACGGGGCCCAGTACATTAATGAGTTGCTCAAGACAATGTTTATCTGATAATCTTTCATCTGATAATTCGGCAAGATCACAATTGACGCCGGGGCTGCGTTCACATCCAGTCGTCGAGGAGCAGCAACGTTTGCGGCATCCAATTTTCGGTTGAATCTAGTCGATATTGCTGCGCGTGGAAAATAGAGTTTGGAACAGTTTTCTATGATGGTATCCTATATCGCTTCGACATCAACCAGTGATCTGAAGGTTGCTCGAGTTTTGGCTGGCTGGAATGATGCTGAACCTAATGTATTCCCTCCACGACTAGCCCCTCAACTGCTACAGTCTACGGATGATACATCCGAATCCAAACTCCAGCGAGCTTTCGCATAAAACTTGTTTGCAAGGTTTCAGGATCGTGTAAGACCATACTTATTCATTGAAACCCTGGCAGCATCACTATTGATGTACTTTGCCGACACGTATTCCCCCTGCCCCAACCATATTCTCAGCCACATGATAGCTGCGTTGAAATCGGATATAAAAGGTGGAGTTAAGAAGCGCATCGGTGTTCTCTATGATTGGAATTTTTCCGTTCGACTGCGTTTTTGTCCGCGACAATGTACTTGCCCTTCCTGTTGCCAAAATTTCGGAAGCTGTCTCACAGACGCCAACAGTGCCTCGAATTTCCAACTTTGAGCTACCTCAGATTCCAACATGGCCATACGATTTAAAGCCACTAGGAAAAGTGACATTGTCTGCACTTACACTCAGGTATTTGGAAAAGGACCTTGGTAGGGTGCCCAACGACCGGAAGAATAGAGCGCAAACTGAATACACTCGAGCCATGGCGATCGCCTACAAACTCATGGGAGATCGTAAACCTCAGCCGTTCCGATTGCTGAGTGATGATGCGGCAAAGGATGCATGGAGAGTTGATGCAAGGCATCTTGTCAAAATGGTAAACGGCGGAGGTTCTTCAAAGTTGCAGGAGCAACAGGAATAATCAAACCCCAAAAAACGCAGAAAGCGTAAATCCTCTGCCTGTATGACTACTGTGTAAAGCGTTGTGACGAGCTGAGGTAGTTCGAGCGTGACGCTGCAGCGAGCGAAACGGCGCCTTGATGAGCAATGCTAGGCGATCACGCGAATTGATCTTCATAAATACTTCATACCACACCGTAAAAATTCCAACTGTCCGACCGGGACTCCAACCGATACCGGTAAAAACGTCTGCTTGAAAATCGGACTTAGCCGCGACCCGCGGGCTGTCCCGCGGGAATACACATACTACATTTACTATAATAAATCCCTGCTCTCTCAGGCCTCTCCAAACACAACCGCCACCACCGCGGCGCTGAAGATGGCGCGTGGAGCGCCAGCTCTCGGGCGACCCCAAGGCCTCCGCCGGACCCCTACGCGCGCCGTACAGCCGACCAAGGCCCCTCACCAGGTGCTCCCATTCTCGCCGCTGCCGAAGACCGCTCCTGTGATGTAAAATGACCCGGCAGGGCGGGAGGTATGCTGTTCGAGACGGTTGAGCCCGAAGCGGCGCTATCTGCGGCCTACCAGGAGCCCACTATTATTCATATATATGGTAAGTGTTTGCAATGTCATTCCATGAGTGAATAAGCGTCCTCTAACTTGGCGTTGCAGCTTTGTTTTGTAATATACTATGAACGCTTGGCTACGCGAGATCGACACCAGTGTATCGAGTTGTATTATTATCTATTGTTAATTGATGCGATGGCTATGGTGAGTTCCGGATATTGGTTTATTATGCTGTGTGTTGCTGGTACAGGTCAGCTATCTACGGGCTTCAAGGGAATGAAATTTGGCAAGGAAGCAGGCGACGGCCCTGTGTCCGTGTGGATGGCGTGGTGAGTTTGACTAGTGGTGCTCGTCGTAGTGCTAACGGCGGCATGGTCGACAATGTGGCTGGTACTAGCAGTGTGGGAGGCGGTCCGGTGCGAGTTGGCGGTGGTTCTTTGAGTGCGTCTTCTGGTCTTGCGGGAGATGTTGCCTTGTCCGGTGGTGTGGCCTCGATAGGCGCGGCGACTGGAGGTCTTGTTTCTCTTAACGGCGGCGCGAGTGAGGTTGGCTTCGGTGGCGACGTGTCCATCTCGTCTGGCGCAGGCTCGTTGTGCAGCGGTGCTTCTGCAAGCGGCGTTGCCTTCAGCGGCTCGGCGATGATCGGAAGCAGTGAGTCAGTGGATGATGCGTCGGGCATGGTGACGTTGTCTTCGGGGTCCTCGGATGCGGCTAGCAGCGGAGACGTATCTATGCAGTGTGGGGTTGCGGCTACTGTAGCGGGTCGTGTGTCTGTATTGGGAGGATCTACCAGCTCTTCGACGGGCAGCGCGGTGACTGTGCCGAGTGGCATGAGCAGTGACGTGAGCGGCCTTGTGTCGGTTGAGAGTGGTGCGGTGTTGCTGACAAGCGGTAGTGGTGCCGTGAGCAGCGGCGGCGTGCGTGTATCCTGTCCGTGCTGGTAGATCGACGTGTCAGGTGGAGCTTCCTCGCTCGGAGAAGTCTCCGCGGTGTATGTCGTGGACGCCTGAAGGTGGCGTCCAAGAAGAATGTGCGCTCCGTGATTTACAAGCTGCCCATGACCAAGGTAGACGAGCGGTGCGGTGCGCTACCGCGATCGCGCTCGAGAACTAGGCGAGACGTTCGACTACGCGGCTACTGTAAACTTAGAGAGGGTAGCGCATGCTTCTGTCGGTCGCTGCGCTCTCAGTAACAAATACAATTAGCCCTTTTGCCTTTACTTTAACTTTAAACATATTAATACCACGTAGTTTGTAAACCTTTGTTGAAACCTCGCGCACGATGACGCCTTGAGCTAACGAAGTGTTTTCCTTGCCTAAATGGCGGCGCATCAATCAGCGCTGTTGATACCCTGGAATGTGCCGTAGCCACTCGAGTGCGGAAGGAGTTGTCAAATGATCTACCCAGTCCTTCACGTTGTGGAGATGTTTATGGTACCGTCGCCCCAAGTCAGAAACTGGAGGATATTCTCAGAATATGCAACTATATGACACTTTGTATTCAATAAAAAATATCTTTGAAACATTCCAACTAAATATAATTGGAATGGTTGGAAAACTACTCCGATCCAGGGGTTATTCTCATTGGTGTAAAATACGACAACGAATGATCATGATTGGCTGAAATGCTGGAGTGGCTACTATTGTGCATACAGATATCGGTTGGAATGTAAAGGGTATTATACCATATCGCAACCGTTCCGACATCCCTACATTTTCCGACAGTTGGGATGTTGGAGAAAGACAGTGCAAAACCTTAGAAACACAATAAAGTTCATCATAAAGCATACACCTGCATTTCATTTAAGTTCGAAACGGGCATTGGCTACGAAAGCAGGCGCGAGGGAATGGCCTCTAGAGGCCTCTAGGCCGAGAAAAACGACATTTTCTACATACAGGCATTTTGGTCACCGGAGCAATGTGCACATGACACTGCATATTCATTAATGAGGACGAACCCCAGGAAGAGGGGCCACAAATAAAAACATTTTACAGCAGGGACAATGCCACCTCCTTATAGGCTAAAATATTTACCAATCGTGACCTGCTATTGAAAACACGCGACCAACCTGAGACCGCCTATTGGCTCTTGCCTCATCCAATAATAATCTGTCACATGTCCCTATATAGACACGCCACGCGTTTGTGGCTGGGAGAGACTGGCAGTCGCCGACAAAAAAACACCGGGCTCAGTCTTCTTTTTTATCGAGCTACTGCGCAAGCCTCCCGACCCAAGAGTCGCTCGAGCTCGTACAGCTCGTACGGCATACACTCGCCCGTACGGCACGACCGCCTCTCCCCCCCCCCCCCAACACCGTAGCACAAACGGCAAGTGCGCAGGACTCCGCTCCTGAGGTGCCTGTTCGAATCAGGCCGGTGCTATTGTTTATGAATGGGTTGGAGGCGGTGCGTGAGCGTCTGGATCGCTATGCTGGTGTCTCCGCTGGTACACGTGTACTACTGCTGACGTTGTTGCTGCTGCCGGCGTCCCTGAGGGCGTTGCGCTCGATGTGTGGTTTGCTAAGCTAGGAATGATGTATGTATTTGTAAGAATAAGCGTTAAACCTTTCTCATACGTGGCCCACAACGGCGTGAATGTCTTGTGTGTCTGCAGGCGCAGGGTCTTCAATGCTTCCTATCGCAAGGAGGCGCTTGTACGCGATGATACGCTCGTCCAATACACCAGACCTCTGAAGCGGACGGAGCACGCGCAGGACACTACCAGCTCCCTTCGCCTTGATGTATCTCGCCTTCAATAACTCAAGCACGGCGTCTTCAGCACGGCGACCGGCGTCGAGGACTTGATCCTTGAAGTCTTCCGCCTTTGCATCAAGCGTGAAGCCTTCCTGGAGGAAGAGCTTCATGAAGGCAACAACATGGCGGGATTCCGACTTCTTCTGGCGGTCGGTGGAGTCCCAGACACGAGGCACACGCGTGTACCACTCAAACCACGCCGTCGATAGGTTTGTTCCCTGTTTTTTTCTGCGCTTGGGCTTCGCCTCTTGATCTGACTGAGCTTGTTGTTGTTCTTGTTCTTCATCCGCTGCATGTTTTCGCTTAGGTTTTAAAAGAGCAGCCTATAGAATCGTAAGGCACGCTGACATGGACTTGTTCATCACGATAAGCTCGTTAATGGCAGCGCTGTGATGACCCCCCCCCTTTGCACTCCCTCGACTTGTCTTCGTTTTCACTGTCCTACTTGTCATGTCGAGGTGGTGAGGTGTTCAAGGCTGCAGACCACACAAGCATGTCGGCCCAAGCGATTCCAGCAGCGTCCAAGCACTCCTCCACACGCATCACAATCGGAGCAGAAGGCGACAGGGCCTTCAGCTCGGGGAAGTATTTGATCAGGTAAGCCGTGAGCACGGCGAGAACCTTGCGACTAACGTTAAACCGACGTTCGTTCAGGCCCGAGCACGAGCTGTACAGCAGCTCTTGGAGGCGAGTAACTTGCTCCTGCGTGCCATGGTCCAAGGTCTCCACGTCCTCTACAACCGGCTTCTCGTTGACGCCCCACCCGCTCAGCACGCGCGCGACCTTGCGGTCCTCTTGCGGCGTATTGATCACGTACGCGAATGCCTTGTTAACCTTTGTCATATCCCAGGCACCCCTGTCGAAGATCCACTGCGCTGCAAGCTTCTCTTCCCCGTTCGCGTGCTGGGCGCCGCCGCGGCGGAAGGAGTACGAGGTCAGGTCTTCCGTCGCTACGGCCGGAGTAACGACGCGTTTGAAGAGACGGTTAACGTACGCTTGTACGCTATCTTCGCCTCGCGTGGGCTCCTTCGACCGAGATATCAGGTGCAAAGTCGCTGGCGACGACGGGGTTGGACATGGAGCAGGTGGCGACGCAGCAGCTGCAGCGTCCGTCGGGCTTACTCCGGAAGCCATGGGCACAGTCACCGACGAGCTTAGAGCAGCCAGTGCGACGTTCAGCGTGACCGGGTCCGCCTCCATCAAGTCGGCTAATGGTGTCCTGGGGTCAGGAGCACTGTCTTGGTCAGGTACGAGCTCCGGGAGTTGGCTGAGTAAGGAGCCGCACGGAGCATCCTGCGTCGCCAACACGTGTAGCGGGCAGGTAAGGAAATTGTTCTTGTCTGGCATGAGCGTGGGCCCTTGCTCCTCGGCCGTTTTGACGCGTAGCAGGCGCAGGTAAAACACACCGTCGGCTGACACTGACACGTGCTGCTTCTGGATGTATCCTAGGTCCGACGATCGCCCGAAGGAATGCCACATCAAGCATGCGAGTGCAGCGTCCTGATAGTCGGCGTTCACGCGAGCGTTGCTGTAGACATACTCGGCTAGGGCACGTAAGTCCTCCTTTGTACACGGGGGTGCCTTATTAGTGAACCCTCCCTTTTCAGACAGTGTCTATCTAGTGTTTTACTTTGCTTCAGAAGCAGTAGCTCCGTAGGCATCCGTAAGTGGGGATACAGATCAAATAACCAAAGCTTCACGTTTCTGTAGTAGGACACGGCTGTGTTGCGCGCAAGCTTGCCTTTCTTATCTTCATGAGTGGCTAGATAGAATCCAAACCGGTCCATTATCGCGGCAAACCGCTTGCCGGTTTTGTCAGCTACAATACTAGCCTGAGTGTACTCAAGGGAGACTTGCTCATCCTCAAGCATACGCTTGAAGGCGCTTACCGCGGTGGTACGCGCTTTTTGCGTGTTCGCCGGCACGAACGCTGTCAGGCTCATGTGTGCGTCGTCTGCTGTTCTGCAATGGCAACTATGCTAGCCACCAACACATCAGTCCGTGCCTATACTAGGAAGTAGCCTATAGTACGGAATCATCAAAATCTGCCCGCAATATTTTCACGACTTGGCCTTTGTATCCGCATATTCACATTTTCGTCAGGATTCCGACAAATATTTGTCGGAAATTGTCGGAACCGCTTACCTAGCCCTAATCGACGTTATTGGTTGAAACAGTCGCTTTTAAGAGATATGATAGGCTGATACTCCTAAGAAAATGACACGGTAACAATCCTTCGTAACTATCTGTCGGAAAACCCACTATATTCGTCCATACCATAAACTTGCCGACATCCCCCGACGCCTGCCGACAAGGCCATGATTGGTCAAAAACAATTTAAAAAATGATTGGCTCTACAGCCGCACACCACCAAATTGGCTACACCTCCCAAGTGTTCGTCTCTCACGAGAACTGGGAGGAGTCTACTCCATGACATGCAATGCAAATATCTAAAAGGTGACATGCATTGCCATTTGTGGCATACATGTATTGTTTTTGCGGTTCTGCTTTTCACGACTGTTATCCCAGCTGCTAGGCAAACAGGATTGTAGCAGCAAATCACATGCAAAAACGACAATACGCTCGTGAAAACTGGGATGACAGTCATCACGACTATGTAGCGTACAACCAAGTGGTGACTCGCAAATCCTACAACATTTTTTTTGCAGTCATATTTTGCACGACTGTAACAGTCGGTTGTTTTCACAGTTGCTGGGCAATCAATGATGTGTGAATGCAACCTATTGTCGAAACGGCATTACGCTGATGCTAGAAATGCTGAAAGCTAATGTGCTTCTCACATGTTAGCGCTACTACATCAGAGACATCTAGATAAAGTCACATTACTACATGATTTCATACGCTTTTGGCATGAATGGCTAGCAACAATGTCTGTCTGCGCCAATGCGCTCCCTACTCACTTTTGCTTTTGCGCTCTCTTTAGCCGGCGTTCTGCTAGCGACCCCTTTGCGGGAAAAGTCAGTGTGGGGTAAAAGTTGGGAGTCTTTCGGTGCGTGCCTCTCTCCAGATCCGGCGATTTGCTAGACAAGCAGGACGGAGATGCAACCCAACAATGGCAGAAGGACAAGAGGTGGTCCAATGTGTCAGAATCAGAGTGGTTCTTCGGATCGATACTCGCTCTGCGGGCTATATTCAGTCAATAATGCCCTTCAACAACGAGACATGTTGTCGGTTGAGACGATGGCGCCAATTGTGCGTCGTCTGAACGGCAGAGCAGGCGACAGCGATGGTCCAGAACCTCACGGCAACGACAAATACGGCGCCTACTCTACTGCGGCGCTGCACGAAGCACTTCGAGTCAAAGGTTATCAACTCAGGTATCTCAACAACATGGCGACATTCAATTGCAGCAAGAAGAAGTGGTTTAAGAAGGTAGCGCGCTCCAAGTACAAGCATCTTATGATCATCGGTAGAGCGATGGGTCAAAAGAAAGGAACGTGGCACTGCATTGCCAGGGCACTTGTGCGCGACAAGCACTACTTCATCGACTCCGATGAGTTCGTCTACAAGCCGAACACCGAGGAGGGATTACGCCATTTTTGTTGTTGAGGTAGATGGTGTTTATACCATTGAGCCAAGTAATCAGTCAGAATAAACTCTTCTTCATCTCAAAATTCTTCTTTTTGTTTTTATTCTTTAAAACCCAGTTGATAGAAACTGGAATTAAAACGCTAAAGTTTACAAATGAGTAAAAACCGCAATAAAGTGTGGTTTTGAGCAACTCCTCTTAGTTTTTAAGCGTTTGAAAGTTATTGTATGTAAAAGAAATTGGCTGAGCAATACTATGAGCGCTATTTTGCCATCCTAAAAGCTATTACTACAATCTCTACTTACGCCTAAACATATCTTGAGTTTCTCGTGGAGCTGGATCCACGATCCCTTCCGTCGCAACACGAGCCCGATACGCTTCAATAAGACCGTTCAGCTTCCCTTCCTGGTAGTACTTGCGCAGTTGCTTCAGGACGGAAGACCCCCTTTTTCGCTTAGTGCCTTGCTTCTGGAAAACCTTGAGCAAGTTAGCTTCTGCTTCTTGTCCAACACGAAGAATTCGGTCGCATTACGTCGCTGTTGACGGATCAAGATGAAATCCGTTAGGCAAGAACAACTTCATGTAGTTCACAGTCTGCTTGTAAGCAGATTTCTTTTGGCGATCTCCGCACACATCCCAGAGTCTTGGGGTCTTCGCATACCACTCGAGTCAAATGACCGCAGGACCTTTAGGGAGTGCCTTGCTTCCGCAAGTCTTCGACTTGGCGGAACTCTCCGAATAAACTCTCGTGTCTGCGATGCATTCGCTGGCGGAGTTGAGGAAATGTCCGCCTGACCGACACCGCCCGCATGCTCGAGCAGGTTGACGCGATCGGTCAATGCTCGATTCATCGCAATTAGCTCGCCGATGATCCGGTTCTGATGATTGATGAGCTTCTCCTCTCTTGTAAGTTTCTCTTCGTCCCCCTCGGTCTCCTCAAGGTCCTTCTGCGTTGCCTTCGCTTGTAGTTCTGAGCTCCATGCTAGCATCTGCGTCCTTGATAACCCAAGGGTCATTAGGCATTCCCGCATTCTGGCAGCGTACAGACACATGGGATAGCGCTCGAGTACTTCGGGGAAATGTTGGATCAAGGCAGCAACCAGAACTTCAGCCACGCGTCCATTGAGTTTTTTCTCCGGATCTTGAGTGTCGAGACTGGGCTGAAATAAAAGGTTTCCCAATTCCAACGCTTGCTGTTGACTGGCAGAGTCAAACCATGAAAGGGTGGGGACCGGTGGCTTTTTGCTGGCGTTCCACCCACTGAGTACTCGACCTACCTTCTGGCCTTCGCTTGTCGTGTTGAAAACGTATGCGAACGCTTTGTTTGTTGCCGTCATGTTCCACGCGCCTCGGTCAAAAATCCACTGAGCGCTTAGTAGTGGGCCACTGTTGGCATGTTGAGCCCCGCCACGCCGAAACGAATGAGACGTCAAATTTCCGGTAGGTTTCGCTTTAGCTTGCACTGCCGACGCAGACTTGACAACACGATTCACGTAGACATGGATCTTCATGTTTTCTTCAGGCACATTGCGCTTCTTTTGAGTAGGTTCACTCTGGACATCGTCATCTCCACATGAGGCAAGAGCTTCAGCTAGTGGGACGTCAGCCGGGGCTGATACACTCTCTTCGCTACCTCCCGCAAGATGCGGGTGGCCGAGTAGTTGAGCGCATGGAGAATCTTGCATGACCAGAGCCATTGCGATCGCGTGGACAGGGCATGTGATGAAGCTGTCCCTGTCGGGGAAAAGGGAAAGACCTTGTTCTTCAGCTGTTTTCGCCTTACGAACACCACTCCATCTGCACTCACAGACAGATTGCCCTTGACCACGAATCCAAGGTCGGAGGCACGTCCAAAGGCATACCACATCAGCGCAAGCAAGACCGCATCTTGGTAGCCCTTGGGGCTGGCAGCGTCATAGTAGAGTCCATCCATGAGAATGCGCAAGTCCTCCTTCGTACACGCAGGCGCCTTCTTGATCATTCCTTCTTCGACCCGCTTAAGACAGTGGCGCTCGAGCGTCTGGCCCATCTTGAGGAGCTTCTTCTCGATGGTGGCACGGTGCTTCGGGTAGGTGTCCAGCAGCCAGTTCTTCACGTGACGATAGTAGCTCATGACTGAGTTCCTAGCCAGGGGCTTCCCTCCTCGCCCCTCCGCAAAGGCCAGATGAACGCCGAAGCGGTCCATCAGCTTCACAAACACAGCTCCGCTTCCATCTCCAAGGACGGAGGCTGCGACGAAGTCCATGGAGACTCCCTCCGCTGCAACGAACCGGCCAAATGCGTTGATAGCTATTTGGCGAGCGCGCTGGGAGTTGACAGGTAGGCTCATACTGGTTTCTAGTGTTTTGTCGGTAAGAACGCAAATATGCGAATGATGCAGGCTGAACTAGTGGCTCCTATAGGTCTCCAGCATATTCTGCTCTCCGTGCCTACATTATACGTCGGCACGGGGTCGGTGGCATACAAACCTACCCCTAAGAGATATTATTGGTAAATAAGGAACGTAGATGAATGTTTTTGATCAAAAGTCAAGCATCTCTGTCATCTGCCAATACTTAAATGAAGTAAAAAAAATATGTGTTGGCACGTTGATGATATTCATCCATACTACGAAGTATCCACGTTTTCAAATACAACGACAGTTTTTACGCACTACACAAGTACAAGATGTTAGACAAACACTAGCATTGCCACGACGACGGTGGCCATTAGAGGTTGGCTCCAGTTGATTTGGGTTCCTGCACTCGTCGAAGCAGCGTCGGATGTGGAGGTCTTCTCTGTTTCGGGAGCATCAGAATTCTCCTTAGTGTTCGCCTTCAATTCTGCGTGAGTCACGACACCATCAGACGTAGTTGACGACGCTGACGACGGCCTCACCGTAGTTTCCACTGCGTACACGGCAATAATCTTGCTGCCACTGCCGGAACCGCGCTGTCCAGGCATATTGGGCATTGTGACGATCTGCTCTTGGCTGAAAGATCCGTCGGTCGTGGAACGGTATTGAACTTCCTTGTCTGCCGTTAAGCGGACCAACCCGATCGTAGTGATCGTGTACAAGTTGCTGGTGTATTCCGCGAATAGCTTCGACGCGGAATCACAGGGAAGACCAGCAGCTCGGGCAAGGTTCACGTCCCGACGCCAGTGCATCATCTCAATGAATCGATCCGTGGATGGAACGACGTTGTTTGAGTTGGGATACGTGTCGATATCGACACCGATCTTGAGTAGGGTCTCCGCAGCTGCACGAATTGGGAAGTTAGACAGCTCGCATTCCGGAATACCACCGAGTATTATCGATGTGAAGATAGCACGGCAAGCGAGCGAACGGGACATGGCGCCAATTTGCTGGGGCGTCGGATGTGTACCGGAGAACGGGAAGATCTTGTAGTGCCCCTCGGACACACAGGTCTGGAAGACCATCGTATTTTTCGCGTAAAGTTCGTAGACGATCGTGACCACCGAGGCGTCACAGCTTCTGTCGTCTACAACGACGAACGTAGCGGACTGTGGGGCCGCGGACGCGATTGGAGCCAGCTCGAACGTTGCATTTTGGGTTCCTTGAGCACTTGTGCAGGACACAAGAAGTACGGCGAGGAGTACGCGCAACACGGAGTGAAAGACACTCATCACGTTGAAGCCGTACGATGTCCTGATCAAGGAGGGAAATCTCAACTGGCACCGCGAAAATGTTGTCATGTCCGCACAGATGAGGTCGAGCCTGCTGAGTACGATACCGAACAACTGGGGGTTCTCTCTACCAGAACCATGGCAAGCTCTCTGCTTCATGCCCGATCGTAAATAGCGACCACATGTTCGTTAACTTGCTTTTAGGCTTTAATCAACTACGTAACTTGTACTAAGTACAAGTCTGAACAAGTTCATTGATTAAAAATCTTGGACGCTACCATTGACGCAGACCACAGATTAACATCTACTACATGTATCTCGTAACACTGAACGTTATGCAACTGTGAAGATCATCGCTGCCGCCATGAAAGTTGCTTGAAGCATATCCCAGCTCATGGACGCAGCACTGTTAGCTCTTGCTTCCGCAGGAGGAATACCCGGTACGGTATCGGGGTTTTCTACAACAATGGTATCGTTGGACGTAGCGGCTGATGCGGAGCCGACGCTCTCACCGATACTGCCGGAGCCGCGCAGAGCAGGCAGCTCAGGAAGTGCCATGATCATCTCTTGGCTGAACGGGGTGTCCACGTTCGGTCGGTATTCCACCTTCATACCCGTCGTTAGACGCACCAAACCGTCCGTCGTCATTGTGTACAGATTGCTGGCATATTCCGAATACAACTTCGACTTGGAATCGCATGGAAGGCCAGCAGCTTCAGCGAGATTAACATCGCGTCGCCAGTACACCAGGTCCACGAATCGTGGTGTGCTTGGAATCACGGCCGGTGACATTGGGAAGTTTCTAACGTCGACTGTGATCTTGAGTAGGGTCTCACTTGCAGCACGGAGTGGGGAGCCACCCATGTTGCACTCCGCGATACCCGCAAGTAATGCCGAGCTGAAGAGAGCGCGGCATGCGAGCGAGCGAGCGAGCCATACTTTCAATTTGTTCGGAGGTTGGGAAAGTGCCGTCGAACGGGAAAATCTGGTACTTGGCATCGGAGGCACACGTCTGGAATACCATCGTATTGCGCTCGTAGAGTTTGTAGATCGTCGCAACGGCTTCAGGGTCACATTCGGTGCTGTTGAGAAGCGTAAATGTAGGCGAGTCTGGAGTCGCTTTTGCAATGGGGGCAGGCTCGAACACAGCTCGGGCAGGAGGTTGGGCGTTTGCCTGGACGACGACCAACGTCAATAGAAGCACGTTCAGTGTCAAGTGTACGAAGTTCATCGTTGCTAGAAGTCTGTAAAAACACAACTGACACGTTCGACTGCTTGAACCAGTCACCCTTCTTGCAGTCTAGCCTTGGCCATATTGTCGTCGATTAACAGCTCGGCAAGACTCTCTGGTTGCTAGCAGCAGCTGGATACTGTTCTGCATCAATAGCCACAATGCTCGCATGTGGCAAATTCTGTCAACACCGACCCGTTCACGGCAGTAAAAGCCAATCAGATAAGAACTTCGTGGGGTGAATATTGTACTTGTAGGTAGCCATACACAGATCAGCTTTGGCCACGGAGTTCAGCCATGTAAATGAACGGCAAGACAGCGCAACGCGCTCGATATTTACAAAAATCTCGGCACTAAGCTCTCCCGGATTCTGGCAAAGTTGGGTGATCGATCAATCGACACTGCTCAAGTTTGATCCCCTTACAACAACTACGAAAGGTAGGATCACGGGCCCACCACTATGGCGGAATAAAATTGCAAATGCTAGATAGGTTTAAGGTCTCGCCTACGTTGCCACGAGCAACGCACTAATAAGTAAGCTCGCAAGAGTGACGATGATGGATGGTGCTGGGCTACCCGCCGCGGTTGAATTTTCCTCGACGTTGCTAGCCTCACTGTCGCTCGCTTGGGAGTTACCATCGCCGGTAGAGACTTTATCGGCCGTGTCTTCGTCCCTATCGCTTCCAATTGTAGTGTAGTCCTCGCCGTCGGCGTCGTACCAGGAACCGCTGGCCAATTTGTACTCGATCTGGTAGTTTGACAGCACGCGAATGGAGCTGTTACTACGAGCAACGCTCAGGTTCTCCTCGTACTCCGCATATAATTCGGAGTCTGAGTCATACGGTACGCCTGCTCCCTTGGCGAGGTTTACATATCGACGCCAAGACATCATTTCCTGGAACCGCTCGGCGCTCGGCGATGGCGCGTACCCGTAGACCAGATCCACGTGAATCTTTAACAGAGTCTCCACCGCCGCCTTGAACGGGAAGCCAGAGATCGTGCACTGAGGAAAGCTCGCAAGCAAAACACCAGTGAAGACAACATCGCAGGAAGTGGACGTTGCCATGGCCTGCACCTGAGCAGCCGAGGGTTCGGTCACGAGGAAGGGGAAGATCTGGTACTGCGCGTCCGACACGCACAAGTCAAAGAGCGCGCGGTTCTTGTTGTAGATGACGTAGATCATGCTGGATACGGTGCTGTTGCAGTCGATATTGTCTACGAGCTGGAAGGTGGTGGAGGTGGACGATGGTGTGTTGATCGGCGCTAAAGTCACCTCCGTTGAGTTCGACGACGAAGTAGACGAAGAGGAAGCGGTGGTCGTCGAGTTAACGGTCGCTTCGGTTTGAAATTCCACAGAGGCCCCAAGTGATCCGGACCCCGAGGCGCTGGCTTGCATGACCAGGATCGCCAGCAGCAGCAGCGTGAATATCGACGACGCAACCGTCATGATCGAGAGTTGTTGGTCACTCGACGAGTGTGCGTGGGGTGCCACCGAAAAGCAGAACTCCGCAATTGGCGACGGCAAGTTAGGAATTGAGCCTGGGGAGATCAGAGCACCGACCAGAGAGGGTGAGTCGCAGAGACATGGAGGTGAGACCGTATTGACCAGCGTGACTTGACATTTGACCCAAGTGTTCAGAATCAAGTCGGAAAACCTGTTTGCACGTATTGAGATCAAATAGAAGATAACAGGTTTATCAGTTTTAAAAGACTATTTAAAATGATGATAAGCTTATTTTTTTTATATCATTTTACTCTACAGTACCTGGTATCAATTTTGAAAGAGTGAAAAGAACGCCTATCTCTTGGCAAATTGAAGCCGATCAGTGTGAGACCACCGTCGATATCATTGCACCTTGAGGAGTTGGCACTCATTTCCCGACACGCAGACCTTCGGTTCACCTTGTATTTCATCACTCTTTTGCACTGCGTTGCCCGACGCGAGTCCAGTTCCTCCTCACCAGTCCACGCTTCACGAGTTGTCGAGCTGTTTTCGTCTTGTCCGGTGCTGCCCCACGGACGGCGTTGATCTCCAGTAGAGTCGAGGCTCGTTTAACTACTGCATCCAACAGCATCGTGCGCCACTCCACCAGGACAACGCCTGGCTGGCAGTCAACAGGTGCGTTGCACCGTTGCGTATGCTGGCGTCGGAGCATCATTGTGATAATAAATTTTACGTTGTTGATGTTTCATACTCTCCGCTCAGCGAGTACGACGACGGATGCGACTACAGCTACTACATGTACTACATGTAGACTCCATAGAGTAGGGGCGCAACGCGCTGCAGCGATCGACGACTCGATGACGACTCCCGTTGTGCTGCTAGAAGATGAAGATGATGAGTCGGTAGCGCTGCTGGCGACCACGTATCCCGGTCCCAAGTCGGCAGCGCTTGCGTCGGTCACAATGAGATCTATTGCATCCTCGAAAGTTTCGTACGTGCCGTTGGACAGTCGAACGTCCACCGAAATGTCCTCGTTCACGCGGATTGTGGTGTTCTCAAGTGCGGTATTCAGGTTGGTCTCGAACTCAGCATAAAGCGCCGAACTGCCGTCGAAAGGTACACCAGCAGCCTTTGCAAGGTCAACTTGATACCGCCAAGCCACCAGTTTCTGGAACTCGTCTGCGGAGGGGGCTTCATCCTCGAGACCTTGCTCGAGATCCACACTGACCTTCAGTAAGGTTTCGACTGCACTGACAAGAGGCATACCGCCTATTGTGCATGCTGAGAAGTTGGACCCAATCACGACGATGAAAACGGCAACGCAGGCATCAGACTCCACCATGTCCTGGATCTGGGTTTGGGTCGGATGTTTACCCTGGAACGGGAAGATTTGGTAGTCCGAAGCGGACACGCACAAGTCGAAGGCGGAGCGGCAGCTCGAGTACAAAGTGTAGACGTTCTCCACTTCTTTCTTGCTGCACTCAGCGCTGGCGACCGACTGGAACGTCGAAGAGTCTGAACCTGGTTGAGCGATGGAAGCTTCGTCCTCCTCCTCCTCTGGGCCACCATCACTACTGTTGATCTCAGACGCTTCACTGTTACTGCTAGACGTCGAGGTGCTGCCTGAACTACTGAATTCGGAGCTGGAGCTTGTAACAATGATAGGGGAGCTCTTCGCAGTGGTCGATTGCGTCGTATCCCAAGCTGAAGCGCTGGACTCGTCCGACTGAGATGTGCTTGGACTTTCAAACTCAATTGGAGCAACAGGTTCAATCGTGGCTGGTGTCGTGGTTACTGGTGTTGAGATAGGTGCCTCCATGGGAGTTTGTGTAGTGGCCACCGGTTGCTCTGTGCTTACCGGCGCGATGGTTGGCGTCACTGTTGTTGCAGCAGGGAACGTAATCGAAGAAGCGATCCCATCTGAGTTTGAAGCAGCGACATCACTGCTTCCTTCTTCAGCACTGTCTGCTGTGTTTGCCGTGTAGTTCACGGATGTGATTCCAGCCGCGACCCGCGATTGCTTGGCTGTATACTCTCGCATGCTGGTACTCGATTCGTCGCAATCGGAAACTACACCATGACTAGCTAGCATTGCCACCAGCACCGCCAAAGCCCACGAGTAGACCCGCTTGGCCCGCATCGTGACTGCACGTAGACGCTGGTCGATTTGCTTGATCGATGGAGAAAATGGAACTGTGACTTGTATCCTAGCGTCATGTACATCGGCAATGTCCACCCAGGGAAACCTGATCGATGATCGACCTTCCCATAGGCTCGTCGCTTACGCTCGGGACATACTGGAGTCAAGACAGGGCGCGATGCTGACGAGAAGAAGCTTGGTTGACACCGCAATGGAAGCCACGGTGCCAGTCAAACGTGATGCAGTGATGCAGAAAGCACCAGCACTCCTTTCCCCGGCTGCAAGGAGGTTCACTGCTCATTGGTCTTGTTTACCACAGTCAGAAAGTTACGATCAAATTGATGGTCCTGGTCGGTCGGTGCATACAGGATTGGAGATATCGGAGCTCGTCGATTGATTCCAGCTGGCATGGGATATGAACACCTTGGATACACTGAATCGATATACCACCATTCGTTCGAAGAGAAAATTTGTCATCCTTTCCGCCTGCAAGTCTATTATATAATATCTTCGGTTGCTTCTTCTCCTACGGATAGCGGAGGAGGCTGGAATCGTTGAGGTCCGACGGTGTGAAGGCAGCTAGGCGCAGACCACCAACTCTAGCCGACTTACACAAAGCCACAAGAGCCGTCGCGCTTCGAATTGCCACGCTTTAACGTGCATCGACAGCTTCAACGAGGAGCTCCAGGAAAACATACTGATACTATTATATTAAACGTGAAAGGCTTTCGCCTTTAGCATGCACGTTGAAAGGTGAGAAATATCGTTGTCCTTGAAATTCAATTTGATCTGGTCATAGCGTTTTAGCCCAACTGTAAATTGTTAATCAGCGGCGTCATTATACTCATTGTCGGGGACACAAACAGCTCAGTCACACCACATTACACTTCTACTTCGCCATCGTCTTCAGGGACACGTCGTCGCTGATTAAAATCGTGGTCAATTCACGGATTTCGGCGTCCATCTGCAGCACCTCGACACAAAGGTCTTGACGCTGGCGCTCTAACATTGATCTAGCAGATATTCAGCTTCCATCTTGCTGGATAGTTCCAGCAGCTCTCGGAATTGTCTGTGTCTTTAGCCTTCAGACAGCGTAGTCGGTTCTTAAGCTTCACTTGCAAAGCCACCACTTCTTCTCCATTTCGTTCCAGCTTACGGAATACCTCCACTAATCTGCCGTGGGGCACGTCTAACAATTCTGTTCCGGATGGCTGCAGCAGAAGGCGATCGAGTTCTCCTTGGCTCTCTTTCCACTGCTGCGCAAGAATCGCCGCCAATTTAGCGTCACGGCGAGTCTTCTCCTTCTTTATGGACTCCATCAACTCTTTGGTATCTTTGAGATGCTCCATCGCCTCGGCATCGTTAGTCTTTGCCATGTTTCGTATCATGTTCAAAGAGTCCTCAACCGCCAATTCATTGAGAGCAATCTGCTCGACCAACCGTGTGTAGTCGTCAATTGGACTCTTGTCAGATTCCCTGGTGACTTCAATCGCCTTCGCAAGTATTTCGGCTGCCGCGCGGTGAATTTCTGCGTTGCTCTGTTGGTTTTCGACCTCGACTTTTATCATTCTGTCAGCAACGCCTTCCGCAAGGTATCCATGACGTTCATCCGTTCTGATCAGCGGTTCTTTGCGAGTGTTCAACGGCGTAAGATCGATTGCCATTGATTTCGTCACCACTTGCACGCGTGAGGCATCTGACATCTCGGACCTGACCGAGGAGTCAGTACTTGATCTGGTTGCGTAGACTTTTCACATCTTTTTCGAGTTTAACCAGACGAACTTGTTGTTGCTGCATTTTTTTAAATCTCTGTGCCCAGACGCGCATGCTTTACGGTAGCTCAGTGATGTCAATCAGTACTTCGAGCGGATCCATGTGATGAATGCGCACTGTCACCATTAGAATTAATCCGCAGATGCTTCGCACTTCGCTCACGATTGTCTTGTGAAGGCTCCTCTGAAGCACTTCTCTTCGAGCTTCGGCGATCACCATCTGGACCTCGTTGAGAAAAATCCAAGCTCTGTAGCTTTCTCAACCTGCTGGCTTGTACGGCTCCGGAGAGGTTTGGGGCGAAATGGCTCAGGGAATGACGGCAAAGCGGCTTCGGCCTCTCTATGTCGAGGTGGTTCTTCATCTGGTTGAGCGGTAGGTTGCTTCAGAGTCGAGGAGCAAGTCTCCACAAGGTCCGTAGATGGAGAAGACGCGAGTAGATTTCCCATATTCAAAGCACTGCTGCAAATAAATCACTGACTCACTTTTGCAGAATCTAGATGGGCAAGATCTTACCATCACTCCTCGGCAACTGCAAATATTTTGCGCCATTTTGGCGGTGTTTCTTCGAAGTAGGATAATTGTGCATTGAAACCCCCTGTACCTTGGTGCCTACAGGAGAATGAATAGATTCTTCCGCCACGACGACTGCGAGAGATTATCGTTCAACAGCTCGTTGCGCATTGAATTTATTTACAGCTGTTTTCATTGGTCTTCCAGAAATGTCAGCTCGTTCTTTCTAGTGCCCGCCTTTTATCGGCTATTGATTCTCCAGCCCCCCCCCCTTTTTTTTAAGGCAAATATCTCATTCTTGTTGTACTCCTTCTCATGTTCTACTCGTTACTTTGCGTGAAAGTCACCTGACAACTGGGTTGAATTATTCTGCAATACTAGTGACCAGAGCGGCAGATCTCCATCGCGATCGACATGACCATTATTTTTGTCTGATCAGGATGATCCTCCACGTCATCCTTGGGTCAAGCACCTGTACCACTCAAGCCATTTCGTTCACAAGTTTGTCCATGGTCAGCTCACTCCAACTACGATCTCCACCGACAAAGATGCGATAAACGTTACTCAAATTTGAAGGAGTCTAGCAGGTAAAATACTCGAAATACTAAGTAACGAATCAGTTCATACCAAGAAGAATCCAAACTGTGTGCGCTGACTGACACTGGTTGAGCTAGGCCTTCACGACACTCTGGGTCGCACGCACCTCAGCAGCTCGATGCTGAGAGCGTCGCATTGACTTTTCAGTTGTGTTTTCCCAGTTAATTTAGCTGAAAGCTCGCGCACTAGACGAGCAACATCATCGATTTGTGCGTCATGAGTAGTGACCTTGCCATCCACCGCATCAAGACAGGTTTTCAGCTTCGACTGAAAGTCTTGAACTTCTTTGTCGTTTCGCAGTAGCTCCCCGTAGAGCAATGCTAGTTCTTGATGAGTACCAGCTTCGGGCATCTGCATCTCAACATGTAATTGAGGTTGTTTGTCCAGTTCAACTTCTTTACCACTCCACTCGTGAGCCATCGCATCAGCCAGCGCCTTATCTCGCTGCATCTTGACTTCGTTAACTGTCATGATGGCCTCTTCGACTTGGTCAATAATTTCAGTTTCTTCCCCCTCGCTGTTATCGTTGATTTTCGCAACATGTGCCAGAACGTCACTGATCGCAGTTTCATTGACCACGATCTGATCAGTGAAGCGAATGTAGCGTTCAACTAGACGTGTCTTGGCAAGATCGGTGCTGATTCTCTCTACTCTCGCGAGTATTTCCGCAGCTGCATTCAAAAGGGCCAAAGAATCCGGGACTAAATCAACAGAGGCACTTCCAACAATGGGTTCTTCGGTTTGCCTGAGCGTTTGCGCCTCAGCATCAGCTTCCACAACTCGATGTTGTTGTATCACAGCGAGGAGATTGTCTTCGTGGGCGGGCGGGATGAGTACAGCAGTGTCAGTAGCAGACAGTGCATCCATTTGAGCTGCGGGGAATGTGTCTCCATTCTCTGAAAATGTCGATTTAGGTGTTTCGGGAGCACATGTCGATGGAGTGAGCACTTGATCACCAGTAGTTGCTCCGGGTCCGTTGCATAGTCCTCTCCCCAGCTCTTCGAAAAAGAGGTATGCCATTTCTTCAGATGACTTCTTACTTGGGACCACCGATTCCGTGTGATAATTACCTCGACGTTTGAAGTCATCTAGACGGATGTCTTTGGGCAAGTGATCTCTCGGACTCTTGTCGCGTGGATCATCGCGACATTTCTTGTAAGGACGTCTCGTTGAGTCGAACTTTGCCCATTTACTTGAGCTCGTGTGGATCCTGCTTGGACTTCGGCTTCGTCTGCGTGACGTTTGCTTATCCTGAATTTTCATGTGCGTTCGAACACGACTATAGGCATAGCACTGTCGATAGCGCCGCTCCTCTTCAGGGTGGTTCAGCAGTATTTGCAGTGTCATTTTCTTGTGCCGAAGCCACTTCTGGAACACCTCTTCGTATTTCTCCACTGTCTCCCCTGGTCTCAGCACAATTGCGACGGGAGATAGCATCTCTCTAGGGTCCATGTATCCATTTGGACCGTACTGCTTGATCCTCCAGTTGAAGTCGTCCACAGACATCACCTCCGTCCTCAGCAGCTCGCAGCGACGGCGAATTCTTTGATACTGTTCCGGCTGACGCAGTAAATCTCCTGGGGGCGTCTTTCGTGCACAGGACTCACACTGAAGGAATGCCTGTTCCACCCAATCCTCTCTGACTTCCCCCTCTTCTTCACTATCGGACGAGGCGTCTAACTTGCAAGACTGCTGAGCAGCACGCGATTGTTGCAGCTCCCAAGCTTTCAAAGCGGTGAAGTCGTGCCGGAAAAGCTGCTCAACTTCCGGTCGACTCTCCAACGATTTGACGGTAACACCCCTGGCGCCCAGCCAACGCTTGAAGTCATCTTCGTACTGCGCCACGCTCTCTTTGGGCCGAAAAAGACGTTCTTGACCCGCAGAGGAAGACGAAAGCGCGCGGATTTCCATTGCGCTTGAGCGCGGAAGAATGCGGAATGGCACAAACAGAGTGCGGAATCGGCGACTTGACCATCACTCCTCTTCAACTTCAACTTGACTGGCAAGCCTATTGGCTAGACGTTCGAAAGAAATGGGGGACGTAGTACCATGGTATGCATGTGAAACGAGCCGCTCGCTATGCGTTAACAGTTGCGAGACCGCCCCCAGCTTGATCGAGAGTAGTAGAGTCCAGCACAAACAACCGGCAGTTTTTTCCCTTACCGTAATTTACGCTCGAGAACAGTTCTGGAACATTCTTTCCTGCCAGACGCATTTTCGTCGACAACACCGATAAGCAGTCTCTGGTGCGAAGGAGGCCTCCTCCACACCTGCGAGCACCACAGATAGTAATATCACGCATACATGCAAAGGAGGTACTAATTTCACACAAAAATCAAATATTTAAGCCAGCTCATCAAGAGCAGCCTTGAGTTTAGGCAGTTTTTGGCCAATTAAGTCATTCTTCTTCAACCATTCAATGTAGTTGGAATCAATGTTTTGGATCTGTTTGATAGTCTTATGCTTGTACTTTCCAAAAGTCATCAAGAATGAACCATCATCGTTAGAAAACTTAGGCTTGAGAAACTCACCAATCTCAGGATTGGAATCAATCAGAATCTTTTGATTCAATAGCCAGCGACAGTAGCCAGGATCAGATGCATACACACCTTCGATCGTTTTAGATTTATGCTTACCAAAAGTTATAACAAAACTCATAATTATTATCAGCGTATCTATATACATAGACATCAACGAATCTCTGAAAATATATTAATTAATTTGAAGATGTGCATTTACGACCTCAGGAAGAGTAAATCAGTCGTTACAATAACTATGAACCATTTTACAGGTAGAGGAGTCTTACACTTACTCATATACCATAATTTTTTCGATATAAAAGTTAAGCAAATCACTTGTGGAAATGGTAAGACGCTCCTCTTAGTTAAGAGCGGAGATGATAGAGTCAAGCTTAATAGAGGCGATTACATCATTTCGAGACCCTTCAAATATTAGATGTAATCATATTTTTTTCTCTTTACAAAACACTAACAAGAGCTTAGTTTGAGGTGTATTCGGATACTTCGCCGGTGAGACGATCGAACGTTAGCTCATTCTCATAGATTACTAGTACTAGCAGATTCGTACCCTGGCAACCCGCATTCGTACCCATAACTTGAATCGACTGAGGGACGTCACGCTCCGTTAGGCAAGACACGTCAGCTACAAGCACACGGTTCGTAGAAGACCATGTGCGATAGTCGAGAAGACCATTGGTCAGCTCAGGCGCCAGATCACCGTTAATAGATGCAAGCTTAGAGAATTCATTGATGAAGGCATGGAAATCATAGTCATACGAGATATCGAATACCTGCTGCGAACCAATGCGAACATTGAAGTTGCGAATTGACGGACCAGGCTGAACCGTCCAAGGAGCGCTGTCGAAAGGACTCTGAAACTGCTGAACACCAGACGATGAGCTATTTGTTCCCTCGGCGAAAGGGAGTACAGCAACATAATTAGCATTCTTAATCGAGGCGGATAGCTGTAGATCAAACGAAGTATTGAACTGAGTGCTTTGCTTACCAATACCTGCGCGTTGGTAGAACCACTGCGCATACACGTCATTGTAGCGAACCGTCTTAAGCGGCTTACTGATAATAGCCTGAGGGTTTTCTAGATCAATAAACGGGACATACAGACGGCAAGTCGTGAAAGGCATGTACGTACCATCAACCGTAGGTTCTAGAGCATTAGATACGGCACCCCAAGCAATGCTAAACGGAGCAGATGCAGCAAGCACGCCAGCCATAGGATTGCCAGTCGCAGCAGATGCAAGCATGACGGGACACGTCTGACCCGAAGATAGAGTAGTACTGGTCAAAGTCATGTTCTTCGAAGCATCGACGGCGATAGCAGATGATCCCTGATTAACCTTAAATCGCATGCGAACCTGAGGGTTAGCAATCAGATCAAGCTCAGCGAAGATGGGGTGAAGATCGGTTAGCTTAATCTTAAGCATATAGATCCATGTTCCCATAATAGCGTTAGCGGTAGAAGCACCAGCTACGAAAGCACCGCGTGCGGTTTGATTCGAGATAGTGGTGCTAGCAGCCGATTGACCACCCGAAGGCCATGCGCCAGTGAAGTCAGCTCCAGCCGTAGGAGGATTAGCTAGAAGACGTCTTAGGAAGCCTTCATTAGGAGTCGTAGCACCGACAGGCTAGCTGAGGCAGCAAGACTCGAGGTATATATAGCGTTATTCGAGTATCCATCACCATTTGTCGTTGGAGTGCCAGTCGGGGTGTAAAGTACCGATTGAGCTGAATCAGGGTAAATGAAAGTATCAGCTCCGTGCTTATCAACGAATTGACTGCTCATGCTAGACTGGGCGCGTAGATTGTTCCAGAACAGCTTGTAGTCCGTCATGCTAAGAACAGACTTACCGTTGAGTTCAAGCGACAACTCATCGATAACGTTGAATGCACCACACTTGAGACCCATGCAAAGACGGTTAGCAGCGGCAGTCTGGGCCGTCGCACCATTTTTCATGGAAACCTTGTACGGAACTACGATGTAAGCATCCTTAAGCGATCCAAAGCCCTCAGCACCGTTCAGTTGAGAAGTAGCATCGATGGTGACAATTCCATTAGCGTAAGATCCCTGGTTAATATCGATAACGAAAGGAACACGCTTGCGGGAGGAGACCTTGACGGCCGGATCGCTCTTGAGCGAACATTGATAGAGAAACTGATCAACGAGTTGAGTATCAGACATAGTTATCAGCGCGGTTATATACGATATGATATAGCTTTGAGAAAAAATAAATTAAATGGATCTCGTAAAGTCAATCTCATCAGATCTAAATTAGCTGAGAAGCTTAATATCCACATCGATCACATCTACGAATCGAGTGAGATCAAAAAGCCTCTACCCAAGAAAGGATCGTTTCTGATCCTTCTACGCAAGCCTAACCAGGATGTCGGCCACTGGACCGCAGCTCATGATCACGAATATTTTGATTCCATGGCTGAAGGCCCTCCACCAATCTATGGTATCAGTAAATATAATGAGATTCAAACGCAATCAGCGCATGGGTCATATTGCGGTATATGGTCTATACTATGGCTATATTGTAAGCAGCATAAGCGGATGTATCTCTTTAAACGATTTTATAATTTAAATATTATCGTTCTTTAATTCTGAGTTAATATACTATCAGCGATGTATCAAGAACTTATCATTTCAAGCGCCGCTCCCGCTCACAAACTACGCAAGGCTGTCAAGACAGGTAAGCTATCGCTCACAGCAGCTGAGCTATCGGGTACAGGAGCTAAGCTTCATATCCATCCCGAATCACATGAGAAGGCTCTCAAGGCTAAGAAGGCTGGTCGCGGTGTTCGCCTTCACATTACGAAGCACGAGATCAAGAAGGGGTACAAGCGAGCTCAAGGTGGATCTATTTGGAGCAAGGTGTGGGGAGGTATCAAGAGTGCATTTAAGTTCGCCAAAGACAGCGGACTACTAAGTAAAGCCGCGGATGTGGCTGTTCCTGCATTAGCTAGCGCTGTTGGTCAGCCGGAACTCGCTATTCCCGCTCGCGCTAGTATCAAAGCTCTAACAGGAGTTGGTGTAGATGAATACGAAAGCGATAGTGATGTAGAGGGAGGTCGTATTAGCTTCGCTGATGTCAAGCGTCATGCTGGTAATGCTCTAAGATATGCTAAGACTAAAAGGATCATCACCAACGTCATCGATGAGGGTGAGAAGTTCCTCCACACGAAGGCTACTAAGCCCGAGCACCACGAATTGATTAGCTCCGTTCGTAAGGGTATCAAACACCGATTTGGCGTTGGTATTCCTACCAAGCGAAAGGGAAAGTTCGCTAAGGGATCGCCTGAAGCTAAAGCACACATGGCAACCCTTCGCGCGAAGCGTAAGGGAAAGACCGGTGGATCCTTCAGACTCAACTAGAGCACCTCTAGATCATAAAAAAAATACTTCAACTTTTTTTTTTACTTATCTCGACGCGCGTGGGGGCGTAGGCCGTACGCACAAGTGCAAAGTTCCCACTTATCATTCATAGCCCAACGCGACTTGATTAAAAGCATAATCGAGAAGGATGTGTCGCGGAAATGAACCGGTTGATTGTTCTGATTCCAGATCGAGACTGTGATCGAGGCACGCGCTCCATCATGGACCTTTACCCAAGCATAATTGCTTGGTTGATATCTGATTAGCTGACCAATCGTAGCATCACCGCGATCAAAGGTGGCTAACAGATCGCCACCGACCACGTAGTCGTTCTTAATGAGACCACAACGCACAATGTAGCTAGAGGTCGGATGCACCTGAGGAATTGTGTTGCTTAGAAGACTAGTCGCTACGGTTGCTGAGTTCGTCGGATACGTACCAAGTGAATAGCCAACTACAGATCCAAAAGCAGCATTATCAATGATCAAACGCGGGACACGCGTCGTCGTTGGCAATCCAGATCCACCGCTAGAGTACAATCCCGTTGCCGGACGAGTATATGTACCAATAGCAGTCGGAGTGGGAGAGCAATCGAGTTGGCAAGCGTAGTAGGTCGAATTCTCACTGACCTGAATGAAGAATACGTTATTTCCCGATGTATCAATCAAGTAGGCACCAGCGCTGACTAGAGCAGCCTGAATCTTGCGGTTAATATCAGCATACGAGTACCAACCATCCTGGAGATTGACACTGACCGTACTCGTCGTAGCAGCCGTCGGGACCTCAATCTTGAACGAAGTATTACCAAACGCTAGAGAATCGATATTAAAGTCGCTACAATACATACTAATAGATTGGATAGCGATATCAGTATCCCTGAAATTAACACTAGAACTGCGAATTCATAGCGAAACTGATTGTTTAGGCCGTTCTGAACGAGGTTGGTACTATCGAGCTTAATAAACGAAGCCATGGTTGTTGCTATATCAGATAACTAATAGTTTTTGCCAGTGATATTAATTATTTGATCGAAATTGAAGCGGATTTGACCCTTTACAGAGTCTATAAACAACATCTGTCCTTTTCCGCGATTAACGGCCTGATTGTAATATCGTAAAATACCCTCTTCGGTCAATCCTGGGATGTTAAAGTCTGTCATCAGTAGCTTCAAATCACGCCGCGAGTTCGCGCGAAGGATCGCAACATATTCCGTATTCAATCGTATCATCTTATCAGTTGCGAACCAGCTGTGGCTTAAGAAAATTGTGGATAGCTTGAAGTGTCTTCCTCTGGTGAAGTAGTGTGAGAACACATTCTTCTGGAGTCCCTTATCGTTTGAATAGTCATCGATAATAACTAGTTCAGGCTTATTACCTGGGGTACGTCTAATGGTATCAACATTCGGAGGCGTATCATAGAATGAGACGAATCCTTCCAGCTTATCACGGAGATAGTCGTATAGCTCTTGATGGGGGTTGCGCGCAATGATATGAAGATGGCTAAACACGTGTGGTGCACGTTTCAGTATATGGAATACCAAATTGTTCTTGCCTGAGAAGGACGGTCCTAGGATAACCATTCGAAACAGCTTCTTGATACCTAATTCCTTAATATCACCGACTGATTCGCCTTTATACTTCTTGGGGAGAGAACCTCCATAATCGGGTATTGAGCTCATCACTAAGAAAATCGCTGGTCTTATATAAAAGCAATCGAAGTTGTGAGCGGGTTTAGTTATCCTCAACCAACATTCGTTTCTTCCGTCTATAACCCTTCATTCTATCTCTCGCTCGATGCTAGCGGATACTTGACATATGCTTACGCTCAAACGCTGTATCTCAGTCGCGATGATTATCGACTATCATATCTCAGTGGTATTCTCGCAGGAACAGCTGGCATTGGGATTGCGTTGGTTCCTGATAGTAATCTAAACCTTAGCGGTCTGAATTTACTAACAACTAACACTCTGAACATATCTCTACACGATGGGGCAACGAAGGGTCTGTCTCTGGGTGGAGTACTGGTAACAGCCTCAGGTACAGAGCTAAACTATGTTGATTGTATAGCAGGCACAGCAGCCGCAAGCAAAGCGCTTGTGTTAGACTCAAGTCGTAATATCAGCAATATCAATTCGCTAACGGCTACGACGATTGATACCACTAATTTGTTGATCGGTGGAAGCTCAATTAGTGGATTAACGTATGTATCAGGTATCACAGCTGGCACAGCAGCCGCAAGCAAAGCTCTTGTGTTAGACTCAAGTCGTATTATCAGCAATATCAATTCGCTAACCGCTACAAATTTCTATGGATCGATTATGACAGCTTCTCAAACCGGTATTACAAATGTCGGAACGCTAGAAAGTTTAGGTGTGACTAACGGTATTTCATGCGGTAGTCTTTCGTGTTCGACAGGAACCATAAGTGGTTACACTCTGAGTTCGGGAGCTGGGGGTATCACTGGTAAGCTTAATACAGCCGGTCAAACGATTATTACATCTGTTGGTACTCTGACTGGACTATGGGTAGGCGGCGCTCCAACGGCACATACTATGATTGCTGGCAATACCATCGGAACTACTACAACCAATGTTTGGCATAATCTTGTTGTTGGTCAAAACTCTGATACCGTTGGTGCTGGGAGTGGCATTTCTTTCACGAACGATAGCGCTTATGGTACTAACTTATCAGCAATGACTCCATCATGTAGCATCGTAGCTACGCGCACTGGTGGTTCATATGCGTACTCAAATCTGTGTTTTTATACAAGATCCTTGGATTCAGCTACATCGCCTATGGCCGAAAGAATGACAATTGCTCAAGCAGGTAATGTCGGCATCGACAATCCATCTCCTCAGATGCTACTAGACCTTGGTCAGCAAACCGTTGATCGAAAGATTAGTATATACAACACAGGCGTATCTACAAGTGATTTCTATGGTCTGGGAGCCAACGGAGCAGCTCTTAGGTTCTATTCAGCGGGCTCTCACGAATGGTACATTGCGAGCAAACTAAGTAGCACGTTAGGAACAAAGTCTATGATTTTGAATACATCTGGTCGATTAATGGTTGGAGGCAATCTCGCGCCGGAAGCGTTTATCCACTCAGGTGGAGAGATATTCGCGAATAATATGTTCCACAGCAAAAACAACGTGGATGGGCAGGCTAAGTATCGTTTCAACTGGAGTCAGGCAAATTATCCTGGATTAGGAACAGATGCTATAGCCGGAGCTGTGAGATTGGGCATCTGTGATGGATCATACAACTGGGTATCGTATGTGCCTGTGAGAGGAGGAGCTTACACGAACGCCTCTGATAGACGCATTAAACGTAACATCATCGATATCCCTTATGGACTAGCTGAGGTGATGCGAATGAGACCACGTCGATTCATAATGATAGAGGGTAATACGGACCATGTAGGCTTTATTGCTCAGGAAATGGCTGAGGTTATCCCTGAGGTGAAGAAACCGCTGATGACGTATTGAATGAAGATGGATGTCCCGTGAATCCAATGAGTATTGATCTATCATCATTGACATCGGTACTGTGTAAGGCCATTCAGGAATTAAAGACTGAATTAGATGAGCTAAAAGCAAAGATATCTACGCTAACATAAAGACCCCCCCCTCTCTCAAATAGGTGTCCTCGGTGATAGCGTGTTTTTACCGACTAAAGACCCCGAAACAGGTGAGAGCGCGATCTTAGAGATGGCTGGCCGAAGGCCGCCCGGAGCCGCTACGCGGGCTCATCAAAGTTGCTGACAAAAAAAATATCTGCTTAACCGTTTGATTCGAGAAGGACTTTCCTAGAGTGCGAAAGTCTTCACAGTAGCAGCTTTTATTTTCTTAGGATTGTATGCCCATACACGTCCGCCTTCCGTCTGAGTTGCTACTGATCTAGTTGAATATGGCTTAGAGTCAGTAGCCCATACAGCGGGTCTGTCTTCGGAAGGTACTTCTTTCACGAGCAAATCCTTCATGATGTGCTTGAGCCCCGCTAGGTTGCGGTCAGCGTTGAGGTTGTACAAACCTCCAGTTTTGGAAATATTTCGTGGATCGAGAACTAACATGTTTATAGTAGTCGCGTGATAATATCCTTGAATTCAGAATCTGAAATCAATCGATTGCTGTACATATCCACACAGACCGACTTTAATTGCTTCAAGATCGAGGGGTTATTGTTTCCAAGCATCACTTCGCCCTTGAGCTTATCATATTCCATCTTCAAAGACTCTAAAGGATCTTCCAGATGCCGATCGAAGTTGTATTGGAGATGAGTCATCTCCAGGATCTCCTTAAACAGCTTCTTATCGTCGATGGATAGTGCATCGTACTTCTCCTGTTTGATATCGTTTCTAAAGACCAGATCCTTTATCATAGCCTGTAGATCATCGCTGATCTCGCGCATGGGACCTGCTTTTTTGCGATTTGGCTGAACGATGGTGAGCGTTCGCTTGTCAAGATCGGGTAGTCGAATGAATTTTGATCCAATCTTACGATATATGTACGCCGATGGAGTCGCCATCCCTTGAATGTCGTTCAGATTGTAAGTCTGATTAGTTTTGCGCTTAGCTCCATCGAGAGGTTTCATACCCGCACCACGTAGCCCGCGACCTTCTAGTTTATTAACCGATATAGTCCTACCAACCTCACGCTTCGATGCGATATCATCAAATTCGGAGAGATCCATATTGGGATGATGATTTTTGGTCAATGAGTATCTTTTCAGTTTGGCGTTGTAGTTAGCCTTCGTAGCCCTCATCGCAGCGGTTGCAGCTTTCAAATTCGACTTTGCAGCATTACTGTGTCGGTTTTTAGCAAGTTCCCTCGACTCTTCATACTTCTTTACCGCCTCTCCATATTCCTTGTATGCAGCCTCGGATTCATCGTGTAGTAATCGCAATGAGACGTATGGACCAATACTCTGTTTCTTTACGCGGGATGTAGCTTCAGTTGATTTCGTACTCGCTTGAAGCACTCGATCTAGAGTCTCTAGGTTCTGAGTCAGAATAGTTTGAGCGGTCTTCTCCTCAGAGGTCTTATCACCTCTCTCCGTCAGATACTTATCCAAATATTGGAAACCGTCCATTAGCGCTGTGAATGTATCCATCCAACGAATAGACTTCATTAGATCGCTTAGATCACCGGCTGAAATCGCTTTACCAGTAGTCAAGTCCTTGATATTGAATAATCGTTTCTTGGTTGGATTGTCGAAATAATACCTCTGATGGACTTTCACCCCTATCATAGTATCGATAACGGGTTGTAGATCAAAGGCGACTTTTACCTTCTTCGAACGAAGATCTGTATAAAATCTAGTTAGAATGAGTTTAGCATCGTTATCAGAATTAGCGAGACTTTTATCCATATCCTCATCATTTCCGATTAATACACCCTGTCGTGCTTCAGCTTCTTCTTCGCTAGGTGTGTAGGTGTTAGGTGTCAATTCCTTACCTTCCGGAGTGTCCTCTGTAGATGTTGAAGCATCGACTGCGAAGCTATCCTCAAGTCGCTGTTTGCTGCGATTTGAGTCATCATTCTTGAGTGGGTTGGATAGTCGTCGCTTCTTTCCGATCAGACTCTCCCACACTTCTAGTGGTTCCGTAAGTCGATATTCAGGAAATGCCTTTGACTTAGCCATTGCTTTCGCTTTCTTCAGCTCGCTAACGTATCTGATGAAACAGGGATCGGTATTTATAACGTCTCGGATTGAATCATAAGTCTCACCCCAGTCAATAGTTGAAACGTTAGATCGTCTCTTAATCGATGCCATGTAAATCTTAGTTCCAGATCGAATGATATATTTAGTCATCTGTCGCCCGTTTCTGTCGAGTGGATAAACTGGAGCTTGTCGAGAACTGGATAGATTTTGAATATCTTAATCAACGCACTTTTTGCCTCATTTTCAGGCTCATCTTCACCCTGGTGGGGTCGCTGCACCCCGCCTACGTCTGAGCGCAGCTCATCAGGAATTTGCTCAGATTTAACTTCAGGGATTTCCTGAGATACTTCCATTTTTACAGGTGAAGCCTCTACCTTGGGTGAGACCTCCTTAACTTCAGCCGGTGCAACCGTCTCAGTTGATTGAGCTACTGGAGCTACCGACGCTACCGTCTGCAACTGCGTCCCCACCTGGGGTGCTACCGACTTTTTTAAATCACCATCTTCAACCTGACCAGAAGAGTCCTGAGACTCCTTCTTATCAAGTGAGATGGTTTTGCCTGCATCCGATACCCATGCTGTTTCCGCATACAAACGACGTTTCACATTATTCTGACGGACCCGACGCTGCACGCGATCGAGAAGATCAACGCGCTTTTGCTCTCTATCAGCTAAGGATTTAAATGACGGAAACATCTTCGATTGCTATATCTGTATCACGATAATTATCTACGAAATTTCGATTTATATTCGATTGGTTCGGGTTTGCGTCCATCCTCCCATAGATTTATCGTATGTTTATGAACAATTGCATTGCGGCGTTGAAGCAAGCTGATGTATGCTCCTAAGCATTCATCGAATGGTAGGTCGAACAATTTCTCTAGCTCTTTTTTAAATTGAGGATCGGCACATATCAAGCGATAGGCGCGAGTGTCATCGAGCACTCTGAGCTGAAATTTGATATAGCCCAATCGATGGATGTCGCTGAGCATTGAGTTCATCTTATTAAGTTTCTCAGAGTACATACGCATGCGCTGATGCATCTTCTTTAGCTCTTTCTTATACATCTGGAGCTTGTAGTCTTTCGAGTGTTGAGTACAGTACCCACATGGTAGAGCCTCTCTAGAACATGGTTTGTTGGAACGGGTAATTGCGTTGCAATCCATAGTAAATATGGTGTCTATGTATATAGTCGATAAATTATGAACGTTGAATATATTGATTTCGATCCGTTATCCTCACACATATACGACAACAGCAACGTCTTGGAAGAGGCTGTGATGCTTATGAATCAAAAACCTAAGAAAAAAATAGAGCAGAAGCCGATCGAGAGACCGAAGCCAAGACCAGTAAAGCTACCTGATTTAGCTTCAATTACGCTCTGAAATACAACGTACTGTAAAGTCCTTCGATCGAACGGAGTTGTCCGTTCTCTTGCTCTTAAAAGTCATTTTGACTAAAGTAATCTTGTTCCAATTTACTTCTACGATTCTTATTGATCAATCTTAGATTGTCTTGAGGCTCCCACGAGTCAGGCTCATCTCCTACCCATTGAACTAAGTATTTGTACTTTCCGTTCTTCATTTTTTTGTGGTCTAATATCTTCTCGGCTTCAAGAATATCGCCTCTGTTGATCGTAGCATCTGTTGTCTGAAGTTGAACCAGTTTAAGATCATTTGGTTGCTTATATAGCGTATGGCCATTTTTCGATTTAATTTGAACTCGATAGCCGTCAATTCCTACAATCGTATAGACAGCTTTACTCCATCGAGCTGCTTCTTTAGCAAAAGTTTGCTTTTTTAGTCGATACAAGACGTTTGACCCTATTTCAAACTCGTTTTCAATCTTTTCTGCTTCCGTTTGATTATGGATAAGCTCAGACTCCATTAGCTTTCCTTTCGCCTCATTTGGGGTCATACCGATTGAGCGGTGGAACGTAGTATTGTAGCTGTCGATGATATCAGCAATAAGCTTTTGCGTAAGCCTCTTCGGAGACATTTTAGTTAGTCTCTGCTTGATAGTTCTGTTGAATCTCTCAATTTTACCCATAGTGCCATGATCTCCTGGTTCATTATTGTAGTGCTCGATGGATTTTAACTTAAACAAGTCTTGAGCTTGCTTGTTCATGAATTCGCTGCCGTTATCAGTTGTGATAATATTAGTTTTATGACTTCGAATGAATGCCTTGATAGCTATTAAAACTATAGGTGCCGTCTTATTGGATAGTAACTTAGCATACCCCAGTCGAGAGGTAGTGTTGATGGCAGTTAAGATGGGACGTTTCTCCCAGAAAGCAAGATCCATTTGCCAAGAATTAGGATTGTATGAAGCTATTTTAAATCCATCGAAGCGATTCTTCTGCTCTTGAAATCGTTGAATGTCAGCCTGACTGGCGTACCAATCCTTAACGTTTCTAATAGTAAGCTTTGGATTTATTTCTTTGGCTTTATCATATAGGGCTTGAGCACCTATGAAACCAGTTTTAGGATCATAATACAACTTTGATAATAGCTTATCCATGATTGTCTATTAGATGACGTAGTCAGGGTCGTCACTGCGCGACTCTGTCGGAGATCGAAGGGTCGCAGATCCCGAGATACTGACGCCACTGCGCGGTTCTATTGAGATCTCTAAGCTCTGCTCTATATATTAGCTAACAAAAAAAATGCTTTCCTCCCAGAAGCATATATTAGATGTCAAGCGGAGCGGTAGCTATACCATCCGGAAGTACTCGACGCTTATCGAAATAGTATGACAGCGCCGTTTTCGTCTGGCTATAGATGATAATTGATTTAGATTCCTTACTGATACGAAAACCTTTGTTAGTACCCTGCAGGGTGATACGATCATGAACAACAGTCTCAAATCCATTAGGGTTCAGTACATGTTCGTTGCGACCACGTCCTTGCTGCGCACCCTTAGCTGAAACCTTGACCTTGTACTCGGCGTCTGGGAGGTAGCAGATATAGTTCTTGGACGATAATGATACCATAGCATCACCAGACCACTCATCCTTGAACAATCCTGGGGTTCGTCGATCGAACTTGGCCACCTCAGCATTGTAGTCTCGTGGGAACCAATCATGCTTGTGCTGCTTGAAGTATTCTCGTAGAGTGGGTTTGATAAAGTCTTGGAAGGGGTTCTCACAGCTGAAAGCGATGTAAGCTGAATCTGTATCCATCTCCTGGTATTGGAAATCAGAGCGATCGAAGTAGAAGTCAATGCAGTCGTAGTAGAACTGAAGCATCCGTAGTTTTGCCAATTGATAGATAGCGATCGACAGGTGAATAGGATTTTTGTTCTTAAGACGACGCTTCTTCATAGTGATTTCACATGCATCGTTAAGCTCCTCCAAACCGTGGAACGTGAAGTGCTCAATCTTAGACTCAATAGCCTTCTCATTAGACTCGTATTTGACCTCCTTGTGCTTGCTCATATCCATACCAGATCGACCGAAAGCACTGTTGCCTACAAGTTCCATCATCTCAGCAATCATAGCCTTAGACTTATTGGCATCACCCTCTCGTCGTGCTTTCGATACAGCCTCCATAAATGGTTCAAATGCCTTGTGAGAGCTTGCCTTGATGAAACTGTATGTCTTAGTGATCTCCATGCCATGCGATAGGTACCACTTGAGCAGAGGGGTATAGATTAGAATCTTCTCACCAAAGTAGCTGCCAATTAGCTTACGTGCGGGCTTGGAACGACTTTGCTTGCGCGAATCATTATACTCATACATATGCTTGCTGATAACAGTTTCATCAGTGCAGTCAATCAGAATATTCTTGAAGATTGGAGTCATCTCACTGAAATACTGCTTTAAGTTCTCTGGAGTACGAATATCACACTCCAGGAAGCCAAAGATCTTGTCTGATTTAATGTCATCGATAATACCGTCATACACTTCGATTGTAGTCAAACGTCCGCATGGCATTTCATTACCGAGAGCCCATCGGTATAGAGCATTGGCGTCGTATCCGATAACCTTCTTACACACCTTACCTCCTCGAATCTTCGTCTCATTGCGCTTAGCGTATCTGTTGAAGATAATGGATGGTCCACCAGCAATGTTTGCCTTCATTTTCCCGTAGATATCCTTCTCCTCCTTATCGATCGAGTAGACCAGTCTGTCTGAGTTGAACTCAAGCAACTTTTTGTAGCGAAAGCCCTTGATCGACATGTCCTTGCGAGCGGTGTTGCATGAAACGCAGCTGATCAAGACATTTCCATCGATATGTCCAAGCTTGTTGTTGACTCTATCGGCAGAAGCCGTGTCGGTACTCAACGGACTGTAACATAGAGCACAAAGGCACTTTTGCTGCTGGAGTAATGTATCGAGGTGCTCCAACGTCATACCGAATTCACGTTTATCATTCGCATCCTGGCTCTTGTAGCCGCTCACACGCTTTGCTGGGAAGCGAAACGCTTTAGCAGGCTTCTTGCTAGGGTATTGAAGATTTTTGAAGCAAGTCTGGTACATAACTTTCTCCGATAGACCAGGTAGAGACACACCATCGGTGAACATATCCAAACCAAAACCTTTGAACAACTCACGCTGGGCCTTGATAGCCTTGATGTATAGAACTACATCGAGATTGTTGTACCAAACGAGTAAATCATTGATCGTCTTCATTCCATAGTGTTCCCAGACGAACTGAACGCGTTTGTAATCATCATCGCTGATGCTCGTACCACGAAGTTCGCTATCGAAAGCTGATTTGGGAGGGATAGTAGCCTCGCTGAGCACACTAAATGATTTAATATACTCATACGGGAACAGACCCTTACCAAGACCACAAACGCATCTGATCTTGTCATCACATTTGCATCCACCAAGATATGTCGTGAGGTACTTATCATAGCTGGTACCAGAAGGTACGTAGTTGTTAATATCGAGCATTTTCATGTCCGACGTTGCGATGCACATGTAGTTGGGGGGTTTGATCACCGATTTGATGTTGTCGGTACCGATAACGGCAAACAAATCCTTCTTAATCAAGTTGATGTCGTATCGACCACTGTTGAAGCCAAATACTGGTACCTGATCAAGCTGCTGCTTGATTTTACTGTAATCGGATCGCTGCTTCCCAAAACCGATACGACTGTGGAAATCGAAGAAGCTGGAGTACTTACCTTCCTGAATCCAGCTATCTACATCCTTCGTCGTGTAGTTTTTTTCCAAGCGAGGCTCCAGGAATCTCCATACCCGTCAACCCATGACCATCGATGATTTTCCTAAGAAGCGACTGATACTTAGCGACATTGTACTGTTGAATCTTCACCGACACATCACCGATGTACCTGAACATATCCGTAAGCAATGCCTTGGGATCATCATTGACAAAGCAGCGTACCTCCTCAGTTAAACTATCCGCTACCGCTACCGATACGGGAATATGCTCGTTTGTGAAGACAGTATTTCCCCCCTGTTGAGTCGCTGTCGGCTTTAGAATTGCTTCAAAGTCGTAAACCATGAAATGGTCGATGTATTGGTCAACATGTTTAATGGAGTACTTAGTGAGCAATGATCTAATAACGTTCTGCGCTGGCTTGTAGATGGTTGGTTGAGCTGGGAAGGTTTCAATATTTACTCGCTCACATTGATTCTTAGAGTGGTCCTTGAGCTTGGTGGAGCTGGCGAAGACCATCTCACACTTAGCGCATTGATACTTTCTTTGGAGCATATCTACATTCTTGACGTAGAGGGCATGATTCTCGTGTGAAAGGATGTTCATAGCTTCGAATTCCTGGTTGGATCGGCGAATGCATTCAACTCTACCACTATCAACATCCATTGAGTAGACGTTGATAGCGAGCTGGAAGCATTCCTCGAGGTCGTCGAGCTGAAGGAGGTCAATAGGCTTAAAGCTACGGAATAATCCCAGAGAGTAGGTGATACCCTTGAAAGAGCAATAATGCTTGAATGCCTCCTTCACATGTGCCTGAATTCTGCGGGGATCCTTTTTAGGATCCTGCGCTGAGTGCCAGGCAATGCAATGGAAGACGCATTTGTTATTGGTCTTCGGGAAGTTAATGACGTGCTGGTTTTCACGAATAACCTTTGGAATGACACCTTCACTATCCCCTAGAGCATGGTTGCGGTGGTATATGTAAATCTTGAAGCCAGTGATCGCTTTGAGCTTGTATCCAGAACTGGGGTAGTTTAGCTTGTTGGCCAACTCCATAGATCGGATCTCAGAAATAATTTTCTTGCGAATGTCAGCCTTGCTGTTGATAGCGATAGGCGCGTTGAATACATACGTATTTCCAATGTTTGGATGGAAGTAGCGCGTTTCACTATCGTCGATTAGGCTGACAAGGTCGTAACCAAGGGCAATGTTTACCTTGAAGACACTTTTTTTTTACTGTCAAGGACATTCTCGAGCTTGTCGTAGAACTCTCCAGGCTGAATCCCCTCATATAGGTGAGATTCCATGTGTTTCCCGTTGTAGAAGCGGTACTTCGGGTCTGCCTTGAACTCAGGAGACATGTGCTTCTTGAGCTCGGTGATAGAAACATTGTACTGCTTCGCAACCAACTTCTGATTGCTGGGGCGAGATAGGTTGCTAACATACACCATCTTCCATGTGTGTCCACGAACCTTCACTCGGTAGCTGCTACCCCATCGAATAGCTTGAATATTTAATCGCTTTAGTCCTTCAAGCTCGTATGCAAACATCGCTATATATCAGTGTCTATTCTTTTTCTGTGGAACTGACTTTATAATATTTGGATCTTGTATCAGGATCGACTTTATATCATACCCCCTAGAAAAAAATCGAAATTAATTAATTCAGAGATATTTAGCATATGCCTTATCAGTGGATTTGAGCCAAACATAATATTTTTTATCGTTAAGCTTTACCCAATCAAAGGTCTTGTCGCGATATTTACCATGACCAATTTTCGTTCTTGGGGGTAGGTTCCGCGCTAAATCCGCCTTAGATGAATTGGACACGGTATCACATTTGAAGAGGAATTGAATGTAAGAGTCATCAACTCCCAATAATGATTTCGGTTTTCGATTTTTATATTTTCCAAATCGCAGCTTCTCATCAGAAAATGATGTCAAACCTCTATCTCGACAATCTTTGCAATATTGATAATTACCGCGGTATCGACTTTGACAGCCGAGACATACTTTGTAATGCCCACCGAAGAGTTTAATACATTCAGAGCCGACGAAATGATGCTTCTCATCTTTATCGATGATAAGAAAGTGTATCTTAATTGGAGTATTGCAGTAGCAGCGATCACCTACTTTTGGACAGTATCCTGGGTTTGGATATATTTGAGTCTTGCCGACTGCTTCCCATTTACCCATACTATCCTTCATGGAGTGCCAATACCAACCAGACTGACTTAGATCTCCAAGTGCGTCGATTAAAGTTTGCAGTGTGCTGTTCGTGTCAGCCATGTCTATATCTGTATTGACTTTTTATCTGTGAAAATAAATAAATTAATTAGCTAAGTTCGGTTTTCTCCGTAAGTTCGCTTTCAGGTTGATTAGGTTCGATTCTCGGCTTGCGCTTGCGTGCGCGAATGTGCTCACGATTCTTATCGTCGTAGCCTTTCTGGTAAGCTCAGCGAGTTTCGCGTGTGCGCTCGTAGTAGCGCTTCTGCGCAGCCTTAATTCGCTCTTTATTAGCTTCGTATTGCTCTGGGGAGTAAGTCATAGTTTCTATATATTATTAACTTTTTATTTATTAGGATCGATTAACAAATAATTGAAAAATTGAAGACTCCATATCTCCATGAAGTTATTTATTTCTTCTTCTTCCTGTTATACTTCGTGCTCTGTGAGGTTGTTGTGGTTGAGGTTGTCGCTGAGCTTCAGCAGTAGGAAGTAGCGAAGTCTGCTCGGTCAATTCTTGTTGCTGAGCTCCAGCAGCAAAAGTCTGGTCGGACATTTCATGTCGCTGGGCTTGTAACGGTGTCTCGTCCTTCGCTTCCTCGACCATGTTGTCAAGCTTTGATTTCCAATATTGCGAATATGACAGAATCGCCCCCACCGCAATGTCAACACCAAGCATCTGACACACGATAAGCGATCGGCCAGGAGCTGTTAGACATCCTTTTTCGTCGGTTGGATTTTCTCCATTGGCCAAAACAATGATTGTAATGACCGCCAAAATGACAGATACGAAGCATTGTGCGTTGATGATTCACCGTCTGTACCCTGCTCTGCAAAGGAGAATTAGTAACAGCATCTCCAAACAATTAGGGGCGAGAATACGTACGCTTATATTTCAGCGCTCTGGAACCAGTTTCGCCAATGTCAACGCGAACATGACTTTGTACCACCACCAGCACGTGAACTTGGCCCTCACCCGGTTGAAAATTATCTCCAAAGTACTTGACGTTCTTGAGCCACAGCAAGGGATCCATCTGCACGAAGCCTTGCGGGTGTCCACGTTCATCGAGCGCCACAGCTGCCGCGCCAGCCCCATCGAGCCACGCGCCATCCGCCGTCTTCGCCAGGAAGAGCTGCAGCTCATCGGCAGGAAACTGATACATCTTCTTCTCCTTGATCGCGTCCTTCAAGTGTCCCACCAACTTGCCTTCGTCGATGTCGACAGGGAACGCGCTTCCGGTGGCACCAACGACGGCGCAATTGAGAGTCAGCATCTTTCCTCGACGCTCTTTCCTCGACGCGGCAGATTCTGGAATGAGGAAAAAATGGCGGGAGAGATTTCTGGTCGTATTTAAGCGGAAAATGAAGGCGCGCCACATAAACCTTCCAACTGAACTATTATTTTCTTTGCAGTAAGAAAAACATTGCCGGCGTAATGCGCATGATGACTTTTTTCTTTTGAATGACCCTCCCTTCGGATGTAATTCCAATGTTGCTATGCGCGGTGCTTGGAGGTGTGGAGGAGGCCTCCTTCGCACCAGGGGCTACTTAGCGGTGCTGTCGAAGAAAATGCATCTGGTAGAAAGAACGTTCTAGAACTGTTCTCGAGCGTAAATTACGGTAAGGAAAAAAACTGCCGGTGGTTTGTGCTGGACTCTACTACTATCGAGATGTTGGGAATAACTGCGTACGTTTCTTCTCGTATGCCAGAACCTGCAGTGGGGACAGCTGTTGATTCAGTAGCCGACGCTGTTGCGTTGTGGCTGGCGATCGGAATACATGTATCCGATTCGAAAGATATGCTAGCTGTAATTTGCACATGGTCACCAGTGACGATGCCGCGCTCGTGTTTAGAACGGAGCCCGGTCGATAAATTTCATAAAACGTGGAAGGAGAATTAATTGTCCTCCGTTGATACGTTCGATGCACATGAAAAACTGCATACTCCCCTCTGTTCGGCACTTCTCGTCTGCGTGTAGAATCATGTCCAGCTGCAGCATCATTCCAATTATGAAGCGGATATACAATAACCTTCGGCTTGGCTGGGCGTGCGCTTAAGCAGCAGGCTTTGCCTCTTCGATCAACTCCATCACCAGGTTTTGCAGCCCCTCGTTAGCTGACAATAAACGCACGCACAGTTGTCGAAGCTGATGCTGGAAACCATCCATTTCGCGTTGGATCTCTAGTTTTGTACACAAGGATGCGATTTCAGCATGATTCCGCTCCAACTTACCATACATCGAGGCAAATCCCTGGTAAGATGCATTGGATGAACTTGTACAAGTCGATTCCCGCACAAGATCCCATAGCTCTTCACGTCACCCGCTCCATTCACTCACAGCCACAGCGGCCACTGCAGCATCTCTACGTTGATTTCCCTTGTTTATAGCCAACATAAGTTCTTTGATCTCATCCAAGTGTTTTGTTGCTTCCTCCTTATCAATATCCCATATTGCTGTAGTGTAGTCAAGCGATTCCTCCTTGGCTGCTTCGTTTACCGCTATCTCGTCATTCAAGCGAATGAAATCGTCCACTGAATCCTTGTTGGAGAAAACCACCCCGACTTCGCCTGCTGTCTTGAGAATGGCGGCAACAGGCGACTGCGTAGCGGCACGTTCGAGTTTCACGCTCGGAAAGGAGTTACAATGCTGTGTATCCGAGGTGCGGTGCGCTCCACTAATAACTCCTACCTCGAACTCATCGCTTTCTGACGTATTGTATCCCTCTGTTATCTTGCGGTTTCTCTGGTAATGGTCTCTATTGTGTAGATCGCCACCGGAGTCATATCGAGGTCGCTTTTGCTAGTGACCAGGGATGATCCGCTTTGTCGCGTTTCGTTTGCGACTAGAACAGTCAGACTCTCTCTCATTGAGTAAGTCCCGGTTTGAACCGCAGCTTTGTTTCTGTGATATTGCTGTTTCCTCTTGAACTCCCGAAAGCGAGTATAGGCGAAGCATTGCCGAAGACGTCGTTCTTCTTCCGGATCATGTTGTAAATTATCCAGCGTCAAGTATTTGTACGAAAGCCATTGCCGGAATTTGTTTTCATAGCGCTCAAGGACAGCACAATTGGGATGGCCTTGAGACTTCGTGTCGGTTGGACATACCCATTAGGACAATAAGATTCCATTCTTGTCAGAAAACCTTCCGCGGGAACTGTCTTGGTGGCAACCAGCTCAAGGAGACAACGGCCTCCCCAATACTTGTTGGTGTGATTTGCACTAAGAGGATCCGACAACCACAAGCTTGGTCTATCGGGATTAGTGTGCGCAAGATACGTGTAGGTTCAAATGGGTACACTTCTACACGTTGTAGGCATACTGTATTCTATTGTAAAGTTACACCAGCAGGTAAACCTCTGACACATTATCAAAGATCATCTTCGTCACTTTCAGCTAGCTGATCATCTTCTTCTACCTGCTCATCTTCTTCTAACTGTTCTTGCTGCGATTCTGCTAGGTCGCTATCTCTATGTCATCTAACTCTGCACCAAAGTAATCGTAGGGATCCGAGTGCCAAGTAAACCGTGGTTGACGTAGTTAAACGCCAGTTTTTCCATCGTGGAGGCGGTCATTCGGTTGCGCCTCTTGGACCACAGTAAGGAGTATGCGCTCCAGACGTGTTCCGCAGCTGCTGGCGAAGCTGGCACACTCAGCACTTTGACGGCAATGGCGGCCAATACCGGGAAATCACTGAAACCAGTACTCTAACCCTGTCTGCATTGTAAACACGTCGTACCGCTCGGGCGAGTTATTATGCTCAAGCAAAATATACCCACTGAGCTCCAGATCACACCGCCTCGCCTGCTCGGAGTCCGAGTAGAATAATGTGATGTACTCGCGCAACTGGGCCGTTGTGTTCGCCTTGTCGTTCGCATCCCAGGAAAGGGTCATAGATTTCGAAGTGAGGAAGTACGCATTGAGGACGTGGGCAAAAATCACCAGCGATCAAGAACAATTTCGTTTAGATGATTGCCAATATCATCTCCATGAGTGAGTGTTGCTCCATGTACCCATGTCTCTTTCCGCTAAATGAAGCAATAGTAAACTTGAAAGAGGTCCCCACTGTTGCTTTCAAGCTTGCCAATCTGCTTTGAAGGGAAGCTGAGAACGTTTTTCAGTTTGAGAAGCTGTCTCCAAAAGGATGGAGCCTTGACAATACGTCGGAATTGCTTCACAGCATCCTTGTTCTTTGTTTAGTTTCAGGATCTTGGCTCCACGATATTACGAACTGCGAGCTTCGACTTCTGCAGATTTTGACACACGCTGAAATGAGTGTACCAACGTGTTGGACAGGGCAGCGTGAGTCCGTTCTTGACAGACAGTAGCTCCCGTAGACGTTTGAACTCAGCGACGACCAGTCTATGATCGTTTACAAACTTGACAACCGTTTTCAAGTCAGCCAAGACGCTGACAAAGCCAGGTATCTTGCACACATCTTCAATCAAAAGGTTAAGGACGTGGGCGCCGCATCCGTTTGCAAAGATGGTCGGGTACGTCGTTTCAATAATCTCCCATGCACCACACATGTTTGAAGCGTTATCAATAACGACCGAGAGGCACCACTCAGCTCCAAGCTCTTCAATCACTTCCAAGATACCGGCGGCAATATTTTCTGATGTTTGCACTGTACCACCGGTACTGACCGATTTCAGGAAGAATGTCTAGAATCCGGGAACTATGACGACATAGTTGACGGGGTGCTCGTTCTTATTATTGGACCACCCGTCACTAACAAGCGAAAACCATCTTGCTTTGCGAATTGCATCCAATATTCGCTTCAGCATTTTGGGTTAGGACATGTTGAGACATTTTCCTGCAATTGAAGGGGCAGACGGCATCCGTTCGACATACGATGGACGCAAGGCTCGAACGAATTCCTTCATTGCATTCGAGTCTACCACCCGAAACGAGATTCCAGTCCGAAATACTAGATTAGCTCGTGCGGCATCGACGCGCGCGGCGTCCTTCTCCGTGATAGTGTCCACAAAGTTGGCTGTTGACTGCAAACGCATGGGTTTCGCAGGTGGGCCTGCGGCAGGAGCGGCGAGACTCGCTGGACGCTTGGCACCCGCCGGCACAACCACCACTATCTTGTCTGCACGGAGTTGGCGGAACATTTCCCGTTCGTCCTCACTCCCCCCTACACAATTTTTCGGTGTCTTGTGCGATATGACACGCCCTTGAACCCACGGGACCTTGCGCTCGCACACGCGACACTTGCCGTCTTTAACACCCACTTTGTACAGGTAGGAGTTGATGTCGAACTGCAGGGGGTCTACGGTCGTACGAGCAGACAGAAGCGTGTTGGGCGCACTGGCGTATGTCGACGGGGTTGAAACCATTGTAGACGGTGACTGGGAGGAGGCGAAAACGCGAAATGACTGATTGGTTTGAGGAGGCGTACGCGAGGTGCCGAGAATGAACGAAGCTACCCGTTGTGAGTCTCAAGTATGGTATAGCTTTAGACAAGAAGACTTTTGCCTTCAACATCTTATCTGGATCTGAGATTAGATCTGGTTGAAGAGGCTCTGTGCGCAAGATACACTTATCCGAGCTTTGGTACACACATACATTACGTATTCCTACGTGTATACCAATCTACACGTAGATGTAGATGCGCACACTAATCGGGATCGCGCGGGTTTGCGCTGATCGCAGTAGTATCTCTTGTTAGCCGGAATTTCCAAACCCTGGAGTCCGCAAAGTCAAGGCGAAAAAAGGCGTTCATCGACTGGATCGCCTTGAAGCGACTCGGTTGCACTTTTCTTCTTTGAAGCCACCCATCAAATTGTTTGTTGTATTGTTCCGCCATCTCTTGTGGCCTGAGCAGCAATGAAATAGGTCTCGACCAGGGATCAAATTCCCTAACTCGGCCAATTCGGTCTTCAACACTCATAAACTGCTCCAACGTCATAGGTTGACTATCCAGGATACCCTCCGAAGGCGAAACCCGACGATCCATCACTGGGCAATCACTTAATCCACAATGAAACAGGACAACTGGACCGACTTGTTTCTTGACTTGTGTAACTCCAGGCACGTGGGCAACGTGAAAAGCGAAGACCCTACTACTCACTGAGTAGTACTCAGCAGAAGACCGAGCGACAAGACGCAGCCTTGTCCAACTATTTCTCAATGCTTTTTTTAGCTGTACAAAAACACATCAAAACTCGTCCAGAACGAGCACCTCGGTTTTTGGGTCTTCGGCGAAAACCGACGCCGATTTCAAAAGACCTGGCAGGTTTATTGACCCACGCGATTCTACCTCCCCTCATTCTTGCGGTCATACGAAGTACAAAATAATGTCGTTGCCCGTGGAAACCCCCTTTACTTTCACGTAGAAAATCTAAAACGACTTGATTGTACGTATCATACGATCCAGTGACACGTTGCCGTGATTATTGCAACAGGTCGCCGACTATACTGCGAACCCCTTTGTCAACGCACATCAATTCTGTGCTCAGCTTTTCGCGTTCTTTGTTCAACATCTCTCTCTCCCTCAATTCTGACTCCAGTCGACTCGATATTTCTTGTAGCTTCTTACATCGATCCTGATCTGAGTGAGTTGATTCTTGAGTTTGGACCGAAGACCTACAATCTTTTCGTCTTTGGCCATCAACTTGTCGTATAGCGCACACAGCTTTTCGTGCGAGGCAACGGTATTGAGCTTTAGGGCGGGTGTACGAGCCAGGCGTTGCAGTTCCGATCTCTTTCCGCTCCACTCGTGAACTATCAGAGAAGCACGTGCGGCATCACGACGTTTCTTCTCTTTGTTAACATACACAGTCAACTCCTTAATTTGGTGCAGGCGTTCCGTCACTTCAGTTTTATCGCTGTTGATGATTTGCACCGCGTATTCTCGAGATTCCTCCATCGCCGTTTAGTTCAGCACTATCTCAGTTGTCAAGAGAGTGTACTCACTTACCAGTCGACTCTTCTCAGGATCAACACTGACAAGCATTGCCTTGTCTAGAGTCTAATTGGCTACGCTGAATAAGTTCGCGCTCTGAGACCGCCTCCAAGGTCTTTCCGTCTTGTTGGTGAATTCTGGAATAACTTCAACAACTTGTGGATCAGGTGCTTCATCTGGCGCAGAACTCGCTATTAGTTTTGGCTTCAGAGACACTTCAGTAGATGATGGTTTGCCTCTCCCATTGCCCGTGTAGCCGAAACGAAGCGTCCGGATTTTTCGCTCGAGCTCTTCAAACCGACGTTCCACTTAGGTTTCCCGCTGTTTTGTTGTCTCAATGATTTTCTTGGCCCAATCAGGAAGTAAATCTTCTGCGTTGATCTGGGTGTCGTGGGCTGCTGTTAACTGGGCGTGAAAGCTGCTCGAGGCTAGACGTGAGCGCTTGTCACTTCGGTCATTCTCGCGACGATTTAGCTCCTTTGATGCGCTCCTTTTGCGGCTGGAACTATCGTCTTCTCGGGGATTGATGTCTTTCTTACTGGAGATCCGATCATCACTTTGGCCTTTGCTCCTACTGCGGCTTCGTCCACATACTCCTCCACAACCTCTACTGGCACTTCGACTGCGTGATGGCCCTGTATCCCTTCTGACCTTGTGTATGTGCTCCAGTGCTCTGATATACGCAAAACACTGACGGTATCATCTCTCCTCCTCAGGATCGTTCGCCAGCATCCCCAGAGTCACCTCCTTTTTAACCATCCAGCGTCTGAAATTAATTTCAAAAAAATTCTTGGTTCATCAGTGGCAGCACTCTCGCAATTGGTTTCAATTTGGAGCCAGCTCCAAGGTATCCATTCGCTCCATAGCGCTCCACGTCTTCCCAGAACTCGTCCGCAGTCATCTCCCTCTTCGCCAATAGTTCACTACGGCCACGAATCTTATTATGTTGCTGTTTAACTTCTTCGCTACCCAGGCGACTTGTGCATGATTCTGTGTTTGTCAACACCAACCTTGCGTTCTCCTTATCTTCCGTTCGACTCCCATTTGTTCGCAATTTAACAAGCTTTCTGCCCTGCAGTTGCCAAGTTCATGCCGCTGCGAAATCTACTCGGAAAAGCCGTTCAACGTGCGGTTCATTTCGAAACGACGAGAGTGTGAGACTCGTCTTGCTAAGCCACCGCTCGAACTTCTGCTCGTACTGCTTCAAGGTTTCATCTGGTAGCAGGAGGCACGGAATTGGGCTGGTGGTGGAGTATACCCCTTCATTGCGCGATAGATTCTCCACAAACGTCCCCAGGCCCATTGATCGAGGCTCTCGCGTCAACACCATGTTGTTGGAGCTGGCACCAACCGTCGCTATGTTCCGTACGATGCTGGCGTCCGTGGCCGTCGTTCCGTACAGGATGACAGGGAGGCGACAACGGTTTTAGCTCCAAGGCACTGAACTACTGGTCCCTAACAATCGCTCAAGGATTGTGAGTTTTGGTGCGCTTTTGACGAGCTGCTATTAATGCCCAACGAAAACGACGCCTATGTACGGAAAATGCTCCAGTGACAGCAGCCTCTGAGTTGGTTCTTACAAATTCTAAGATATAGTGAATCGAATTGATTTGGCCAGAACGACGTTAGCAGATTGTCGATACCTATCTCCAAAGCCACTCCATATATAGCCCGATTGAGGGATATGTGACGAGGCCGTTTCACCCGAATATGACCGATCAATACCCGAACATGACGAGGAATTAAATAATATAAGTAGATTGCGGCCACTTTTGCAAAACGTAAGTAGTCGTCTGTATCTACTTATAAGTAGACTCTGAGCACAATTCTTATTATCTATATTAGAGGACTATGACTATTATAAGTACCAGAAGACGAAGGATATGTATACGAAGACGAAAACAACGCGGAGAAATCTAAGTAAATTCTTCATTTTCGTTTTAGCGATGATGTCGGCGCGTCTTTCCTACCCGGTCTGCGGACGAAGCTTAGCAGCATCAAGTATTTCGACTCATCTTGGTCGTCGTGCGTGGATGGAGAGGAATTTCCCGCACCTGAACGCACAGCATCTTGAGAGTGCTTGGCGGGTCAAGCTCGAATACGACCACCTTCATGCCAGGGCCCGCCGAGATGCACTCCGGGAGCTTGCAAGGCGGCTAATTGAAGCACCACAGTCCCCTTCCGCGATCGAAGAACCCTCCTTCAAGGTCCTCACGCCCAAGAGCCACTTGAGGAAGCGCGTTTGCCCAGTTTTGGCCTTGGTCAGCTCGGCCCGCAGGTGCCCGACGTCGGCGAGGAGGCCGCTGCCCTCTGGACCTCATCCACCCTCCCACAAACCTTCTCGTGGTCATTGAAACGACCGAGGCTGAAGGCGAAGAACCACAAGATATCTGCCCTATTAGTCAGGAGGTTCCAGCTAATGCCGTAAGACCCCAGTCGTGTTCCCATGCAGCTTGCTCGGGATGCATGTCAGAGTTTGTCAACAGGATCATTTCACGAGGGGCGACCCCAACTTACCCGATGTGCCGCACGGCACTTAGTTTGTAGTCTGCTACAGTCTAACAAAAACATATATTACATGAAACTTCAACTAAATAAAAAGGTAAATATAAAACTTGAAATTATTAAGAAAGAAAAAAGTCTTTATTACGATTTTATGGACTCTATAAGTTAAAGATAACGAATATTTAACCTAAAAAAACAAATCGTACGTCTTAACAAGTGCTGATAATTAAAAAGAAAGTCGTACGATGTTGCAAGTGAGTGCTAAACAAAAAAGATCGTACGATTTGGCAAGTGATTTATAATAATAAAAAGTATTAACATGTAGCAAGTGAGTGTGAATACCAAAACTCGTACGATTTAGCAAGTGATTCATTACTAAGAAAAAAATGCGGTCGTACGACTTAGCACACTCTTCTATTTTTCGGCTACTATGTCACTGCAATGCTGGGGTTTGCTAGTGAGCCAGGTTTTGCTGTCTTGCGTTTGTGCTTGGGTTTGGGCCCGGGCTTTCTGCATCTTTTACCCTTCTCTTCTTCGGGGGCTTCCTTTCTGGTATGCGCAGCGTTTCACCGGTCACCAGCCCAGCCGTTCGCAGAACTGGAACGAACTGGTACAGTAGTTGTGCTTTTGGTATTTGCTGGACGTGCGAGCGCTCCAATCGAAGAGCTCACTGTTGTGCATGCCGTGATTAATGGCAGCCTTTAGTGCATGTACACACGGAACTAGCAGATCTTGCCATTGACGGCAAGTTCAGTCACGTTCTACCAAATTTACCGTTCTCCACACGTGAACTTGGTCCGGGCGTAAACTAGTTTCACTGTAGCGTACCATGTACCGTCCATCCAGACAGCGGGTGATACCGAAGTTCATGATTTACGCGAGGATGGTATCCAATTTCTCTTGATATGCCGGCACCAAAATCTCTGGAATGTGTGTGTTGGTGTCAACAGGAACATCATTATCCCTTGAGGACTGATCGGTTGGGCTATCCATGCCAGACCTTTTACTGCTCTTATATCCTCTGAAAGCCTCACGCCGGCGCTCTGCAAATAACTCAACCACTTTTATCATAAACTGTTCGAAGTCCAGGAGGGGGAACGATGAGCGACAATCATTGCCTAGCCAGTTGTTAGCTGCTTCAGACAGGTTTGATGTAACCTCGTCGTTGGAAGGCTGGCTGTACTCCCCGTTGAATGCATAGGTGACCCAATGCGCCTTCTCGATCGTGTCGAGGTACTGAGCAGCAAGCGGACGAGTGTCACTCAATTGTGACCTGTAAAACTTGCAGTCATTCTCGCATTCGATTTGGGCCATTGCGAAGATAAGGGCTTGTTCTTGGGGGGGGGGGGGGGGGGGGCCCAAAAGCCTTTTTTCAAGGAGTGTGTATTTGTTCTTTCGCCCAAAAGCGTTTTTCTGTGTGTGATAGACCTTTTGCGGCCCCCACCAAATTCCTCTTTCGTCGAACGTAAACAATTCCTATCCCCCAGCGAGAGAAGCCTCACGTACCAC
>QOKR01000088.1:76970-98022 GCA_016880985.1 Phytophthora idaei
TAGCTGAGTACTTTAGGTAGTGCTGTTCTTGATGCTGGATGGTAGTCCATGTTAGTTTCGATGTCTTCTTTTCAGAGTTGCTGATATTGTGTCTAACACAGAAACGGTGGTCTCGGTATGGATAGAGCTCTTCGGCGGCCTCAAGAATTCCCGTTTGGCGATCAGTAACAAATATCAGGTCCCAGTCTGAGGAAGCTGACGCAACTGCTACCTTCATTTGCTCCAAAAACCAACGCCAGTTTGATGTATCCTCCTTCTCCACCAAGACCAACCCAAAAACTAGAATACGGTAGTTGTAGCCTTTTGACGCTGCCAGCAAATACACTCCCCGCTTGTTCATGTCTCTTTTGAGGTGAGTGCCGTCCAAACGAACCACGTGCTTGCAGTGACGTTTAGCCAAAAGACACGCTCCGGGGAAGAAGCAAGCGCGCTGAAACACTCCGGATTCTGTCTTCTCGAAGCCGTAGTGAGAATAAGAATCAGTCTTGGCAGCTAAACCCAGGTAGCTCTCCAATTTCTGATAACTCTCCATCTTATCACTCTGGTGTGCATCTAGCAAACGTAGTCTGAGCTGAGAATTGTCTGTCGATTTACAGTATAGCCTTTCGACAGAAGGAAATATTTGATTGCCTTCCCTGTGAGATGGACCCACGCACCGCTTTATGCAGGCAACATTTCTCGCTCAAGCACACCGTGTAAAGTCGCAAATGATACGTCATGCTGCCACTGCCGCGTCGCATCTTCGCTTAAGTTGCTTTCGACGAACGTGTCCACATGGAAGCCGGTGTGTCTGTAGTGGTCATGCGCCAAACACATTCTCGTTATCTTCCACTCACACCGCAACCCGTACACTATTATGTAAAACGGGCATCGATCCAAACTTCCAGGTACAAGCTGCTGCTGGCTCTTCTTGCAGACATACTATGCATTGCTGTCCTTAGCATCCTTCCTCCAACTGTTACTAGCCACACGAAGAGAGAAGCCACGCCCACGCGCAAACTCCCGACATCGCAGCTCCAGTGCCTTTCGAGACTCCAATGGCGTCGATGCTATGTTATCACCACGAGCATAGGCTTGACCAATCTCTCCAGCGTCATGACGGTCCATGCTGACATTGACGTCGTCGCGGAGAAAACCCTTCTCTCTCAGATAGCCGATATCACCGTGCTCAACCGTGCTATTCGAGAAACGGTTGTCTGGCAGAAGTGCCATCTTGAGGGCTTAAACGTAGGAAAGTGTAGAATCTGTGGTTGGGCTGTGAGGAGGAGCTAATTTGTCGAGAAGAGATGTATTCTGGGAGGGTTATGCTATAATCGCAGCGGGCAGGATGGTCGTTTTGCCTGTACAGTCGCGGCGTTTGTATAACCGACCCAGACCGAGAGTCTGTATGCTATTTAACTGGAGTTTAGGTAGTTTCGTTTTCGAAGATAAAACGAACGAGTCGTACGTTTTGACTTGTTAATAAAAAGTGGTAACAATATTTAAAAATAAATCGAAGTTTTATTTTTGGAGTTTGCTCAGAATCTACTTATAAGTAGATGCAGACGACAACTTACGTTTTGCAAAAGTGGCCGCAATCTACTTATATTATTTAATGCCTCGAACATGACCGATTGATCGAAGAGCCAGAACGTGTCATCATTTGATGCGTGGTAATTGTATACGTGGATATCTCACAGTCGCTGTAGAATCGTATGAGGTATCGTTCGAGTGTCTTAGCGTCCTAGCGGCGGCAGCTACGTGTCTTCTGCTAACACATTGGCATGAAAGATCATAAAAACGAAAAGCAAAATTAGCGATGAAGGCATTCGTAGTGTAGCTGCAAAAAAGATCAACTTGTTGAAAGGTTAAATGCACATAGGCTGGTATCTGTACTGAAGTTCCTTTCTGCTCACTAGGCTAAGAGGATCAGCACCAGCGACGATCTCGAAGACTAAAAGAACGTATATACCGCAGTTATAGCTGTCGCCTTGTACACCAAGCTCGCTCTGGTAGATGCGAACTCTATACTTTCTGGGAGAAAAGTAACGCAACCAATTTTTCCGCAACCACTTGCACAGCACCTCTGTATGCCAACAACATGGGATCGTAGATACATACTTCTATGAGAGAGGTCCATCATAATACTGCACCAATTATGTTTGGTGGTACCGATCGGGATCATAATTTTACTGGGTGGATGCGGTGAAACGTTGCTCTAGTTCGGTCACTGATTCCGCTTCGAGGGCGCTTACATTACGCCCTACAGCACCGGCGTCGACCACACAGACGTTCTTCCTCAAACCAAACAGCTTGCCCATGACCCCACCAATCGTAGCGTCATTGACTTGGGTTTTGCTGACAAAATTCAGTACTTCAGCCTGGATTAAGTCAGATACATGCACACTCAAGTTAGATTAATTGGGGGTTACTTGTAGATAGATTTGTGCCTGTAACGAGAGCAAATGAATATCCATTAGCTTTGATATCAAATCTGGCATCCGGGTGGCTTGAAATCACGGAGGTGCAGGAAGGGCGAACTCAATTGTACTAATCCAAGCGACGGCTTTCTTCACAAGCTTAATCGTCTTTATCACCTTGTACCATTTTGTCTTTGTCTCCAAAGTCTCTGATGAATAGACACCGAGCACAATAATCTCCAGGGCCACATCTTGTTCCAAACAGTTGTACTTCGACCGTAGCGCTGCCACTTCGGAGAAGCACATTTTAGTGTACTCAGACCGAAGAATTTGCGATGTGGACCCCAGGGATGTCAGCGATTTTACTGCTGGTAGGCTAGATATCTTGCGCGCTACAGGAGGCGTGATTTTAATCCCGGCATCAATCATCTTGAATCGTGATAGAATATCACCGGACGGAGCACAAGTAGGCTCTGTATCCATAAGTTGGCGTAGTATATTCAAAATCAGATCAGATGAGTTATCTTCGACATCATTCGCTTTTGTGAGTGTGGTCAGCTTCGATATGACTTTCTTGGACTTCGATGAAGTTTTGTTCGCTCGTGCTAACGCTGCAGTAGCAACAGTCTTATGGGTTTCACTTCTGGATTGGTTGCCCAACTGACCCGAGTGATTAACCGACAGACCCGACTGGCCAGACTGTTTTCCCGACTGATCCGATGGGATGGACACTGTAGGTCTGGCCGACGAAGCTGTTGACTGTCGACTTGTTTCGGCTTGGGATGGTGTATCTCGCGTTTCCGCGTCACATCTTAACCGTGGATCCGATACAAGTTGTCTGGAATCGCCACCGTTCAGGTGATGCCCCATCTCCTGGAGGTGGTCCAGGGCGTCCCGGTACTGAGCCATATCCAGACCCGAAACCACGTCTCATATCCTTGTAGCAACAGCCAAAGCCTCCCGAAACTTACGATGCTGATCCCATTGTAAATCCTGAACTGGTAAGACGGGGTGCTCGTTGCGCGACGCTTGAGAAGAGGCGTTGACAGGGGAAAACCGCGGATAAGAACAGCTATGGGGTCTGTATTCAGGCAACGGGTGGTTGTGCTGGCGATGCCACTTCGTAATCTTAACGGCGAACGCGTTGCCAGCAAAATCCACCACCTTGGCGCATGCGTTTATCTACAGTATAATAGGACGTTAGTATAAATTCAAAAGGATAGTTAAACACAGTCTCATTACGCCCAACTGAGCCGAACGGTGCCCAACTGCGAGCAGGTAAACCCAATTAACCCCAAAAGAGCCCGAATGAGCTCGAACGAGCCCAAATGATGATTACGGTACCTTCGCGAGACATCCTCGGCTCCGAGACCCTTGGCGAAGTCGTTTGCCGCTTGATTGCAGCTTATGTTTCCCGTAGTACGTGCACACAAACGTCTTCGCCTACTGGATCCAGTCAGCAGTATTTTAGCGGCGGTGGAGTGCGTCGAATCGATCTTAGAATTACGTTCTTCCACAGATGTGTTAGTGGGTCGGCTGAAGACCTAGCACACACAGTGGATGCTTAGGGTAGTAAAAAATAATGAAGAAGGTGTTATGGAACTGTTGCGAAGCGTACCTGGACAGTCTGAGCCGTGTAGGTATCCAGGTAATCCTCCAGGGACTCCCACGACTAGAACACCCTCTCTTCAGGTGGCGGAGCGACGACAATCGTCTGTCCACTGCCTTCACTCATGCTAGTTGTGGTTTCCGTCGACACCTCAGCGCTTAGTGCTGGTGAAGGCTGCCATTCATCTTCTAGGGAGTTATCGTCGCACGCCGGCCTCGTCCGTAGCCAGAAGACGCTTTATGCGTGGCTCGCGCCCGCAAGTCCATGGCTATCGCGGAACAACTGTACGTCGCGTCAAAAGAGGGGAGAAACTTTTTGTCGCTGGCAAACTGTATACGCTTGGTACACACTATACATCGAACGGTTACGGAAAGAATCATGCAAATCGGAAAAGATCAGCCGATGGGCTAGGGAAAAGTTTACCCAATCGGGCTAAATAGTCACTCTCATATCCAAAAACACAATGAAACTCGATAGCTACGCAAGATAGCGACCAAAGCACAATGAAATCAAATAACTATGGATGAATATCATCAAATCTCCGACGTACTTAAGGCGCGTGGTATACAAACTGCTAGTTATGCTCCGACGGAGCATAACACGATTACCCTATCCCTTGGCCGGGTGTTATGCATACAGTAATCAAGATAAGGACCTCGCCTCGTTTGCTAATTGGTCGGAGCCCAGGGACCGATGTCACGAGCGAGCAGAAGCGAGCTTGCCTGCGGTTTGCAGGCCGTGTGCGGAGCACGCGGATGCAAACCCAGGACACGGTGTTGCTTATTCTAGCAAGCGCAGGTCCGCGCGCGGGCCGCAGCGGGCTTAGGGTTCTGTCCACAGCGAGCGTAGCGAACCTACCGCAGGGTTGGTTTAGGGCAGGGTGATATTTAATAAAGGTGACACCCCACCAAAAAGCGCGGTTTCTGTGCAAGGTCGGAGAAAGTCGGAGGTCGGAGCTTTTATGGTATGGTATAATACCCTATACATTCCAACCAGTACCTGTCTATGAAATCCCAGGACAACAGTTTTTGCCGAGTTTTGTCCAATTATAATTAGTGTAGTACATATTTTCATCCAATAGAATACGTTATAAGGCCGGAGCACTATTCCAACTATTCCCACCATATTTAGTTGGAATTTTTCAAGAATATTTATTATTGAATACAAACTCGCACATAATCGCATATTTTAAAAATACCCTTAAGTTTCTGACTACAGTCGAAGTCAAAGAGGTTTCACTTCAAAGCGTGAAGTGCAGAGCAGAAGCAGAGTTGCAGCCATGTCAATTGCATCCCTGGTTCCGGGCAACAGCAAGAAGGCCCGTACCACAGCGGTACATTCTTTCGCCGCGTTCTTGGCCACGGAAGACATGGACCTTCCTGCAGCTTTCCAACTTATAGATGCTGATAAGACGGGTAAAGTGTTGCGTATTATGCTAGACAAGTACGCATTTTCACTAGCTAAATCACAGGAGAAAGTACTAGCTACGAATACCTGTCTAGCATACTATGGCAACGTCAAAAACTGGCTTGTGGATAAGTATCCGCTTCAAGGTGGGTTGGTGAGGCCTCAGCTACAAAATATTTTGACAGGGCTCGGGAGATACTGCAACAACAGAGAGGACAGCGGTAACGAGAAGAAGGCACCGCATTGTTCGAAACAGGATTTGGAGGGAATTGTACGATTATTGTATACTTCGGCTTCAACTCACAGCGAATATCTCGATGTTGCACTAGTTGATATGATATGGTATCTCTATGGCCGCAGCTCAGACGCAGAGCAAGTAGAGAAGCAGCAGCTGTCGGTCTTGCCAGGTACGAAACTTTCTATCTTAACTGTAAAACGCACTAAAAAGGATAAATAATGTGTAACTAGGCGGTGTTATATTTCTTCGCTTCAAGAGAGTTAAAACGGCTTTGATGCAAGGTATCTCCTTGTTCAAAGACCCGACCAACTTCTTAACGTGTCCACTGTACGCATTGGCTGCAGCCTCGGTCATGCAAGCCACGCCGTGTAAACGAATGTTCCCTCAATGTCTATCTAAGAAGCGCACATCGGAAAGTGTGCAGGATATAGAGGAACTCACCCTTGTTGAACTCCTTGAAGCTGAAGACGATCCGCAAGCGCTGCACGGGGCAAGCCAAGCTTCAAAGTCTTCCGTTCCTGGTGCACAAGCGTGCATTAACCGACGGCTTGGAAGAGTTCAAGGAATCGCTAAACTACAGAGTGCTAGACTTACCGCTGGTCTTACCTCTCACTCCTTTCGCCGTGGAGGGGCTATGCACCCGAACGACGGAAGCGTTGCCGAAAACTGGATAATTGAGAGAGGCGGGTGGCAATTGGATCGGGTGAACAAAGCGTTCGGGTACATGCGTGGCTCGACGCAAGCTGACCAGCAGGTGCCACGGGTTCTCAGCGGCTGGAAGCCAAAGGATGGCGCACGACTTCCCTCTTTAGCAGCGCTGGAAGCACCTATCGTCGGGCGCGCCCACAAGCTTCAAGAGCTTCTTTTCTCGAACACTCTGGCTTTTGACGAAGACACGCTTAACATTGACGAAGGCGTTGCCGACGTCTTGACTGCGACGCTTCTAATGCACTACCCGGATATGCTGCGTCTGTGTGAAGGAGGACCACTGGTCTTGAAGATGCGGGAAGCAATGGCCGAGCGATCAATCGGCGAAGCGGAAGTCTTGGCGTGGAGCTCCAGTATCCGTCGCGTGTTCATGCCACCTCAGGAGCTGGAGTCTTTGCCCAGTCCTGCCAGAGGGGATACAGATCAGATCACAGTATTGCTTGAGCACGTGCAGCGGCAAACGGAAAAGATTGAGGTACTCATCCTACAAAACAAACGGCTAGAGGAGCGACTGTTAGCAGTAGAGCATCACATGCATGTACCTGCGACCACCACGACACAGGATCCATCAAGCGGTGTCGCATCGTCTTCTTCTGCAGTGAGCCACTCGACAGGTCATGCAACCCCAAAAGTTGCTCGCGCCAAGAAGAAGGGATCGCAATCGTTGGCCGCGATTTGGCTTGAGTGGTTCACGGCTGAACCGCGCGTATATACTTCGTCTGCTGTAAAGAAGACAACGTTCTACGAGTTTAGACATATCACAGGCTACATGATGCTGTTCTTACCGACAGGTCTCGCTCTGGATGCCTCCTCTCCAGCTTACAAAGACGAAGTACTGGCACTTGGCAAGAAAACGCTCTCGGGTTCCTCAAGGCGCACGGATCGTCAGCGGTTGCAGGTGGTACAGCATTGAAGGCACTTCGGCAGCTTCAAAAGCAGGGTAAACTGGATGAGCAGGTCGCGCAGTTCCATGAGCTGGTCGACAACGGCGTCGTCGTAGACCCTAAGCCTCCGTCCGCTCTCCCAACCTTCATCCGCCTTCGACCATCTAAATAGCCTGCACAATTCGCATAACGACACATATCATAGTAAATCAAAGATGATGGCTGGAGTTAAACCAACCAGCAGCAAAGACTGCTCCCTTCATCCGGAAGGCACCGTCACGGGTGAGCTCGCATAGGCTGCTGCCTCAACGACAACCACAGATAGTATATGAGTGTGCTAGACCAGCCAGGAGGCTAGTGAGACAGGCCGCAGCTGACGCTGCCCCGGGATCAACCGCCTCCGGCAGCATGCCCTCAGTCCTGCCGGGTCATTTCACATCGCAGGAGTGATCTTAGTCAGCGGCGAAGATTGGAGCACCAGGCAGTCGGTCTTGGTCAGCCGTACGGTGCGCGTAGGGGTCCGGCGGAGGCCTTGGGGTCGCCCGAGAGCTGGCGCTCCACACGCCATCTTCAGCGCCGCGGTGGTGGCGGTTGTGTTTGGAGAATGGCTGTGGGGCCTGAGAGAGCAGGGGTTTATTATAGTAAATGTAGTATGTGTATTCCCGCGGGTCGCGGCTAAGTCCGGTTTTCAAACAGACGTTTTTACCGGTATCGGTTGGAGTCCCGGTCGGACAGTTAGGGTTTTTACGGTATGATGAGATGTCCTGCTTGATGAACTGGAGTATCGTATCGTCGTAGTCCTGAGCATCACTTCAATTCAAATCATGGGCACCAGCATATGTGTGCAAATCGTGATTTTGAATAGAGTTTACTATGAATTACTGCTTGTTTTATTCGCTATCGCTGTCAAAGTCATCATCAGCTTCGATGTCGCCGTCCGAGTCGACATGTCCGTCGGCAAGGTTACAGCTCTCCAATTCTTCGACAATACTGCTTTGAACCTGCTCCATTTCTATACTTGATACTTCTTCTGTTGTCCGTGTGTCCCCTAATCTTGGATAGATTATCCCAGGATGTCGACACCCACTCGGTGATGTCAGCTCGACTTCGTGGTTTTAACGTAAACTGCTCATCTTTATATATTTTCCGAAGGCGCTCGACTTCACTACATGTATCAGCCTTCTCTTGTATCAGCTCCTTACGTACACGGGCAATCTCGCTCTGGAGTTTTTCTCGATTTTGCTGTCGCTCTTTTTCTCCTGCACGATACTCTCCAAGCTGAATTCCCAGTCGGTCAACCCAGAGAGAGCGAAATCTAGCTTTTAGAGGCTTGTTCCACGATATGTCTGGCGGTCAGCGCGCTGAGTTTTAAGTGGGTATGGGGCATTCTTTTACCTGAAATGAGTCTAAAAATAAATGCAGTCTAATGGGTGAGTAACAAAGCCATCTGCATGAAAATGGCTGGTAACACCGAGAAACTCTTGACTAACAAATACATCGAAATTCACTGATCGGCTATCGCTTCTCTCAAGAATAGAAAGCATGTTGCACGAACAGCATAGCATTTGTTGTGCAGTCTGTTTGACGAGCTGTGCCCCCTTACTGTGTGTGCTACAGCAAGCTGCTACATGTATGCTTTTCCCTAGGAATCTGTACTGGCTCTTCAAATGCTCTTCATGCGGATCTGTACGGCGACGCGATCTGCCCTCAGCTCCCGCCCTGGAAGTTCCCAATGGAACTTCCCATGGATACAATGCACTGTGGAATAAAATGTTGAGCGGCTCGACTTTACTCCGTGCAATCAAGCGGTCCCATCCGAAACACCTCTTCCGAGCCTGAATTGTGCTTTGCTTTTGTCTCCACTCGCAAAATTTCGTCTCTAGCAGCGCAAATGCGTTCTCCAGCGCTCGCGCTGCTGGTGACGGTGTTTGCGGTAATGTCGAGCTTTATCAGGGGGTTCGACTCCAAGATCTCCGCTACAGAGAGCTTGGTCTCTGAAAATACAGGCCGAACGAGAAATTTACAGGAGTTGGCGAATATCGACAAGGCAACGGTGGGGTCCAAGACTTTCGCCTTGGTAGACAAATACGACTGCGACAACGGCATGGTGACGACCGTGAGGAAGTTCTTCAAGGCCAACGACGCCACGTTCGACACGTGCGTCGCCGACAGCAACTACCAGCTCTACCCGTACACAGGCGTCGTACCGGACGCGGTTACCATGACGGGACTGGTGAACTCGAACGCGTGTATGGGCATCATCACTGCCGTCGTGCTGCTCAACATGCCTCCGTGTATTCTCGACGACTTGGCGATGCGAGCTGCGTGCGAGACGATTCTTTATTACTCGGTGGTGTTGCGGCACGTCGTGGACGCCCCGACGGCTGCACAGTTCGACGAGCTCATGACTTGGCGACGGGACGTGGATCTCGCCAAAGCGGCCGGCAAACCGTACGACGGCAAGTCCAAGACGTACTCGGCGTTCACGAAATATATGGGCAAAGCGATCACCACCAGTAAAGTCACGGTCATGGACAACTTTACTGTGATCTTAGACACGGAGGAGGCCGATTCCATCGAGATGAAGGACGGGAAACAGCCTTCCTTCGTCTCCACCAACTCGTCCATGGACTATTTCGTCGGACGGGTCTCCGCCGCTGAGAACGGCGTGGATGATGCACCCGTAACTACAGCGTCCAAGACGGTGACTACGCTGGACACGTCGAACGCTCTGGCTGTGGTGGTCCCATTCACGACACTAGCGACGATGCTGGTACTAGCAACAGCGATCGTGTAAGGCTACTGCTGGTGCTGTAGGTAATTATGAAGACAATGCTGACATGTTCGTACATGTAAACAAAATGCAATTTTCTATTCCTTTAGAACTTGGCCTTACGCTTCAAGCTCAGCTCCTTCTTGGCCTGTTTGCGGTCCTCCTTTGAGAGCACAAGCGGAGCGATGGACGTACCGGCGTGCTTCATGATCTTGGGGGCTGTCAAGACGTTCGTCACCTGTGAAGTGTTCCAGTCGCTGCCCAGAGGGTTGCGCATCGCAGCCTCGTACTCTGTGCGAGACGTGAACGGGTACGGCACGTCCTTGACAGTAAACTTGGCCGCCTTCTTGTCCTTCTTCTCGTTGATGAGCACGCGCTCGAGGCGAGCATCCTTACGACCAGCCAGAGCTTTCTGCTTGGCCTCACGAGCGACCTCCTTGGCTTTCTGTTCACGCGCGACCTGGCGCTTGGACACACGGACACCATCACCAGCCCAGCTGCCCCATCCAGACATTCCCACGAGCTTGGCGATCTCTGCGCCCTTCTTCGCATCCGCGTCCTGACTCGCCAGCCGATCCTTCTCCTGAGCAAGCTCATCCTCCTCGTCGGCCACAAACTCGAACGCACGACGCACCAGCTCGTCCTGTGCGGTCGTTTTGTCTTGTTTCTTGGCTTTTTTGTTCTTCTTCTTCGTAGCCACCTCGGGTTCCTCTTTAGACTGCTCGAGTTTCCGCTTCTTGCTATTCTTTGAGCCGTTCGTGAGAGTAGCAATACCAGCGTCCTCTTTGCTTGACTCCTTCGTGTCTTGCGCGAGAGACTCGATAGCTGCAGCAACGTCTGCCTGTGCACCTTTGCTCTGTGTCTTCTTCTTGATCCTCTTACTGCGCTTGCTCTTCGTAGCTGCATTCGACAGCCACGGGTTCTCTTCACCTTGTGCAGCAGGCTCCATGTCAGCGTCCTCCGTGTCAGTCTTGGCTTGAGTCTCAGCAACCACAGTCTTCTCCTTCGTCTTGACACCAAGCTCAAGTTCCTTGCCCTGCTTCTTGCCTCCATTAGCGAGTGCAACACCGCTGCCCCCGTCGCCGAGATCAATCGCAATCGCACCCGAAGCACGAGCCGACACGCCGCCGCTCATACTCACGCTAGCTGTCTGAAGAGCACCACCAGCCAGAGCACGATCAACTGCAGCCTTGTCCTGTTCCGTGACCACCACCTTCTTCTTAGTCTTCTTGATCTTCTTCCTCTTCTCGGCTCCTTCGTCACTCGAGCTGAGGTAATCCTCTCCCTCCGACAGGATACGGTCTCCATCAGCACCCTCTCCAGTCCGGATCTCCCGAAGCAGCTTCTCAGCCTCAGTACGTGCCTTCTCCCTCTGCTTCTGAGCTGCGCGTTGCATGAATTTCATGCCCTGTAGACCACGTTTCTTCCCAGCCTCAGCAGAGTCCTCGTCGATCTCCGTAACCAAAGCACTGGCCTGTTTCTCCAGACGCTTCTGCAGTCGAGACGCCGCGTCGCCCTCCTCGTCGTCGTCCTCCTCCTCCATATCCTCGTCGTCACTGTCCACAGCGTCCATCTTGCGACGCAGCTCCTCGCCTCGACGAAGCTGGTCGGCGATCGCACTGCGCGTCGCGTCATCCGCCTGAATTCCACGTCGAAGCTGGTGCTTGACCCACTTGCTGGTGTTGCGGTGTTTGAGTGTAAGTCGCTCCTCTGCGCGCTTCTCAGCCAGCTCCTCGTCCAGCTTGCGAGCCAACTCCGGGTCCAGAGCACGCAGCTCCTCCTGCTGCTTGGCCATCGCCTTCTTGTCCTGCGCGTTGCGGATCTTGTGGTAGAGTTTACTCTTGATCTTCTTGACGCGTCTCTGCTTCTGCTCTTCGTAGAACAGAAGCGAGCGCAGCTTCGCCAGCTCCTTCTGTCGTGCAGCCACCTCCTCGGTCGATACACGTTTACGAGCCAGCTCTTCCTCCTCGTCTTTAGCCAGTTTCTTGTCGCTCAGGTCTCCAGCTTGCAGCAAGGCCGCAACGCTCTTCTCCATGTCCGTCTGGGCCACAAACTTGCTCGTTAAAGCAGCAGGCGTGAGCTTCTCGAGCTTCGGAGCCTGGACACGGAGATCCAGCGTCTCCTTGTTCCTGTTGCGACGCACCACGGGCTCAAATACATCCACTTCCTTGCTCTTTTCCACGTACGCGAGCTTGCGTTGAGCCCGTGCATCATGAACCGGTTCTCTATTGACCTGCAACATCAGAGTCGAGCCGTCTCCCTCCAGTTCACGGACCTGCTGCCTCACACGTCGCAGATCGAGTCCAGTCTTGGTTTTCTCGTCGGCTTCTTCCTCCTCAGCCGCCTCAGCTCCAGGCTTGAGAGTCTGAGCTCCTAATAGACTGCCTAGAGTCAGTTCTCCTTCTGCAGACTCAGTGGCGAACTGAGAGTCGATCTCTTCGAGATTCTTCTTGCTCTTCTTCTCGACGAGGGAGTCTACCATCTCTCCCAAGTTCTTGATCTTCTCTTCCTCATCTTCTTCTTCTTCATCACTGGCAGTAGAGAGACGAGATGCAGGCGCACTGCCTAAGAGGTCAGAGAGGAGGTCTCCTCCCTCTTCCTCATCTTCTTCTTCTTGTTCTTTCTCTTTCTTATTGAAGAACAGTCCGTATTCAGCCTCGTCGTCACTATTGAAGGCCTCGTCTTCGTCCACCTCTGAGTCTTCCTGGTCAAACGTTGGCTCTTCATACTCAAACACTTCGTCCACGTCTGCACGGGCGTTCATCGTGCGCTCCTGGTGCGCGGCCTGCTCCTCGTCATCGCTGAATACGTCGGTAGAATCGCGGGGTTTGCCGCCTTTGCGCTTGGTGGTGGGTTTGCTGGTCGTCGATGCGACCTTCTTGCCCTTGCGTGCAGGAACTCGGCGCGCCATGCTGGTCACTTGGTCAGTGGCCCTTGGTGGTTGGCGCACGGGAGCGTCGTGCTAAGTGCGAATGAACGAAAGTCATGGATACATTGTGTGACGCACCCGAATTATGTAAAATTTAATTTAAATTGTTCCTAAACACTTGGAGATAGCGTCTGTAAGTGTACTTGGAGTTAGAATCTACGGTACCATCGGACATGGGCAGCTAAAAAAATTCCACAGTCTCGTCAACTATAATATTTTTCGCGTCAAAGCACCAGAACTAAGTTATCATAGTACGCGTAGAGTTTAGAGGTTGTAAATCTCGTAAGCTGACGAGAGCATGCTAATCTGAGCTTCAGTGTTCAGACTTTAGGAGAGAGATTCGTGCGGTGTAACTGGACAAGTCATGGGCAGAGAGTTGGGGAAAGCTATAATACCGTTAGAATTTTAGTGCCGCATCCATGGTCGGATCTTCAATGAAGTGCCTTTGTATCGGTAGCTCGAAATGTATAAGTTCGACTCCCTGCACAAACTTTGACAGCAATGTCAGAGTATACTGTAGATGCTGCCCTGGACTACTATAATAGTGCCGCTGAACTACATGTATTCCGCATAAGTTTTGGTAGTTGCTACTAGATCCGTTCGTCAAGGTGCTGAGGCAACTACAGTACACCAAACGTGAAAGTGTTCGAGGTCCACACCCTAACGTAATTGCTGATCTCTTGAGGTGTGTTTCGGTGCCAATCTTTGGGAAGTACACATGTACACGTACGTGTTTTTCTATGCGTGCCATCGTATCTGACGTCGGGGCTGCGTGTAAAATCTCAAAGACAGCAGTGCTCTGAGAGGCACTACCGGTACTCTCATCAAGTGAACGTGGTGCTGTACACGCTTGTATATCAGCTCTGATTCCGCTGAGCTGCGTGTATGCAAAACTGTGGCCTTGTACATGTACCTATTGGCTGTACCACATATCAATGCCACTTGGTGATGGCAAGGACTCTTTTCCCTGTGAGCTGTATTACATGTATCGCCGACGGACCCTTCAGCATCCCCACGGCCAGCCGTCTTTCGGCTGTCAGAAAACTAGCACTGTACTACAGTACAGAAACTTGAGGTTCACCTCTTCCTTCGTCGCTAGTCGAGGCTTGATCTGTCTATTAGCGGGATTCCACTTAGGATTTCCCCTCAAAAGCACCAAAGCACCTAGTGGCTGTCGTGACAATGTTTCTCCTGGGTCTTATCTTGGTGTTGCTTGTCCCCCCTCATCGAAGCGACGACGTACGACATCATGGCTACCTATCTCGGCACCAACTGCAGCAGCACCGCACCTTACATCGTGTATACGAGACAAAACGGAGGCTGCACCGACGGAGTTTGCTACACGTACTTGGTGGATAATCGCGACTACGCGGTGGATGAGCTCGCGTCGACGGATTGCTCGGAAGAAGATTATCTGCGAGTCATGCGGGATTTTTACAACAACTCGCCGTATATTATCCACGAATTGTACTCGGACGAAGATTGCTCCACTTTTGAGTACGCGGTTGGCTTTCTCGCGACAAATTCTTGTCTTGGGGGGAACCAATCCGCGGGTTTATACTACGAAAGCAGTTTGAATGCGGAGGATCGGCCATGGTGATTCCTTATTTCCTGAGTGTTGGGTCGACGGGGTCAATGGAGGGAGACAGCTCATGCTCGTCTGCCAGCGCGGGGATCGTCGCTGCGGATAAAGAAGTTCTCGCTAACCACTCGTGTGTACACCTGGGAGAGATCAGCTTGTTGTACGATTTCTTTACGACGGACTCGGCTAATTCGGTGAGTTCGTACCGATGGTACAGCAGCAACGACCCAGATACCACCATATCGTCCAGTAATTCCCAGTCTGACAACGCGTCAGGAACCCTTGGTAGCAATGACTCCAGCTCCAGCGGATCAATCGCAACGGAAAACAGGAGCAGCAGTATTAGTAGTGGCGCTTTGACGGGTATCATCATCGCGGCAGTGACCATTATACTCGCGATCTGCTTCAGCCGACGCCGATCTCAAGCCATGCGCGCAGATAACCGATTCACCAGAACGACCAGCCCGATATCGCGCGATACAGGATCATTGGACGTGGTGATGAGTGGACAACGAGGACTGTGGCAAGTCGAGATCATCACTGCGAAGCGAATCCCTCGAGACAAGATCAAAGTGAAGAAGCTTCTCAGTCGTGGAGCGTTTGGAGAGGTATACAGTGGCGTCTTCTACCAGCGACGAGTGGCAATTAAAATGTTGCCATCTTCCAGACGCACCTGACTTCAGCACGTCAACGCGTTCCTGACCGAAGCCAAGATCACCGCCACAATGGATCACCCCCATATCGTGTCCTGTATTGGTGTCGCCTGGGACTCACTCTCCGATTTGTGTGTCGCCCTAGAATTCATGGATGGTGGCGATCTCCGAGCTTTTTTGAACAAGTACGAAGATTCCAACCACCACGTCGGGTTTGATCGACAGAAGACCGTCATAGCTCTCCACATTTCCCATGCTCTGGCGTATTTACACTCGTTAGCGTCTCCAATGATTCATCGAGATCTCAAGTCGAAAAACATTTTGCTGAATGGGGCGTTGGAGGCCAAATTGTCCGATTTCGGTATCTCGCGCCAACGACTTGATCAAACCATGACCGCAGGTGTCGGAACTTCGCTCTGGATGGCGCCGGAGGTGATGCTGGGCGAACGGTATGACGAGAAAGCGGATATGTTTTCATTCGGGGTGGTCTTGTCGGAGCTGGACGTCCATACGCTACCGTGCGCTCAAGCACGGAGACGCAGTCGGGAGTCCGAAGGACGCGAGTTGACGGACCCCAGTCTGCTGCAGAGAGTGGCAACGGGGGAAGTTCGCGTCGAGTTTTCGTATTTCAGGCCGCGTTCAATCGTGAACCTCGGTCATGCTTCTGTGTCTGTAGATCCTAAAGAAAGACCCGATGACAATAAGTTGTTAGAGGGTATAAGAAGCTAGTAGGCTCGACACGAACTACAGTAATCTGCCTCATTAAAGAACACGACAAAATGTATAACCTTCAACATATTATGCGGACTACTTTGTGATCAATGGCTAGTCACATAAAATCGTTTCCTGTAATGTCGCATTTACCTAGCAAATTGTATACGGGTCAGGTGTTCTTTATTGAGGCAGATTACTGTATTGCCACGGATAAAAATCCGTCGTTGATCGTTTGATCGTCTAAGAAAGTGGAACGACGACGCCAAAGTGAGTTATGGACCACACACTGTACTGTTTAGGCGAGCTCCTTGGCTAGAGCTAATTGGAGCGTATACAACGCCTCCGCAGCATTGGTACTGTAAAACTTTATTTTTCGGTGTGGATACATTTTTCAGCATCATGGACTAGGACTGTACGAAATACTCGGGCGACATTCGCACCTCAGCCAACGTGTATGACCAGTGCGCGAACAGCAGAAGAGTGCGCCGTATGTTCCGATAAGAGCACCACCCGCTGGACGTCTCACTCTTGAATTTGACTGTCTCCTTTGCGAACTCGTCTCAGAAGGTCACGGCAACATGCTTCGGCGGGCTTTAGTGGCAGCATTGGCCGCTCAAACCGTCCAGATCTCGCTAGCGGCGACGTTATACAAGATTTCAGCTTCCTACCTCGGTGACCAATGCGACGGAACCCCTTACGTGGTGTACGCTTCCACTTCGACCGACTGCACTGCCACAGGCTGCTCTCCTGGCTCTAGTAACATCAACGCTGACATGCAGACCATCGACTGCTCTACCGACTACATCCAGGTCATTCGCGACAAGTTTGGCAGTTCCCCGTACCTGATCGAGCAGATGAACGCGGACGAAACGTGTAGTACCCTCTCCATGGCGTTCGGATATCCCGCGTCGGGCACCTGCGTTGGAGCTTATGATAGAAGTTACTACGTCGTCGCTAGTCTGAACAAGAACGGCTCGGCATCCCTCAAGTATTACAACGCGCGTTCGTGTTTGTCTAGCGACTTGTACAAGACTGATAGCGCGAATAAGACTACGCTTGAGCAGCATTTGTGCGACGCCAAAGCGTACTCGTGGTACAGCAGCAACGACGTGGAGAGTTCTAATAGCGGCAGCAACGAGACATCGGTGAATGACCCCGGTAAGGACGACAGAGGTCCTCACGACGGAGGGCTCAGTACTGCCGGCATTATCGTCATCGTCTTGGGTCTTTCAGCATTTGTGGCGACGATCGTGGCTGTGACTCTCTTCGTCTACAAGCGACGTATTAAAGCTCAGGCTCTGAAAGACACGAAGGCCACGACATTAAACTCAGATAGAAGCAGTGTCGCCTTGCTGGAAACACCCGGGACCGTACAGTCTGGACTTGGACGCAGCGTTCTCGGAAAAACTGGACTCTGGGACGACGACGTCATCACTGCAAAAAGAATTCCTCGTGACAAGGTGCAGACGCAGAAACTCATCAGCAGAGGTGCCTTTGGTGAAGTCTACGCTAGTATTTTCAACGGGAAACAAGTGGCTATCAAGGTTCTACTACCGAGCACGCGGACGAACCTGAAGCAAGTGAACGAGTTCCTCGCAGAAGCCAAGATGAACGCCACCATGGACCACCCACATATCGTGGCTTTCGTGGGTGTCGCCTGGGACGCGCTCTCCGATCTCTGCGTCGTTCTTGAGTACATGCACGGTGGTGAACTGCGTACGTTGCTCGACCAGTACCTGAAATCGAAGCACCCGGTTGGTTTCAACAAGCAAAAAGCCACCACTGCGCTTCAAGTCTGCCACGCTTTGACTTATCTCCACTCATTGGATCCACCCGTGGTTCATCGCGACCTCAAGTCCCGTAACATTCTGTTCAGCAGCGATATGGAGGCGAAACTCTCGGACTTTGGTATCTCACGAGAAAGACTAGACCAGACAATGACTGCAGGGGTGGGGACGTCGCTGTGGATGGCTCCTGAAGTGATGATGGGCGAGCGATACGATGACAAGGCGGACATGTTTTCGTTCGGTGTGGTGCTGTCAGAGCTGGATGTCCATACGATGCCATACGCGCAGGCGAAGAAAGAAACTCTTCAGGCCAGTGGCCGTGCCATGGTGGACTCAGTGCTTCTCCAAAAGGTGGCGTTTGGGACCATCCAAGCACAATTTTCAGAGTCGAGCCCCGAGTCGATTGTGGAACTTGCTCGTGCTTGTCTGGATGTGGATCCGACGAAGCGTCCGAATGCAGCTGAGGCGCTGTACAAGCTTCATGTAATCTGCAAAAAGATGCCTTGAGCTTGGCGTGGTCGGCTGCAGTATTAAATTATAAACACGTGCTCGTCTTGTGGATTCATGTCATTCAATTGGCCATAGGAGCATAATGATCGGCGCTTCACCCCACGCGAGGCACAGACGCGAGTATCTGAAAGCCGAAAGTGGATTTCATAACTCTGCTACCACAGATTAAAATAAAGGATGCATGGCATTCCTGAATCAGCGGGGCCCAATTCATGAAGCTTTAAAGTTAACCGAGGAATACTGTACTGTTCATGAAGATATAAAGTTACCCGAGGAATACTGTACTTAGTAATTAACAGCTAAGCTTAGTAGCAGTCGCTTTATGAGTTTAATTTCCACCATATTAATGCTGTTGTTGCAGCTTGATCTATCCACACTACTAATATGCCATCAACAGCTTTCAGGGATCATGTGGAGCAGCGTCGACTTTGCAACACCTTTACCATGATGCTCCCTTTATTAATATCTCGTCATGTATACCAGTAACCTGAACACGCCCTATTGAAGCCATCCCTATTCCCGCCGCGTGCAAGTCCAGTTCGAGAGCGTCGTATGTTCCGACACCAGGCGCATCGACGTCGTCTCAGTCTCGATTTGCCACTCACCCGCTATCTCGTTGCAGCGGTTCACTGTTCTCCGAGCGCTGGCACTACTGCAGTGGTTCACACTGGTAGGTTCGTGTCCGCTGCGAAGATGTACTCGATCTCGGCTTCCTACCTCGGAGATCAATGTGGGGGCACTCCGTATGCGGTGAACATTGCCCGGGACGACAATTGCACCATCGAAACGTGCTCTCCCAGTAGCAACACCTCTAGTGTCGACATGATAACCGTCGACTGCGCTTCGGACTACATACAGGCCACGCGAGACAAGTTTGGCAGCTCTCCGTATATTATCGAATTGGTCCATGGAGACGAGAACTGCTCCGACTTCGGAACGGGCTACGGGTACCCTGCATCGGGGACGTGCGTTGGAGGCTACACGCCGAACGACAGCTACCACGTGATCGCCAGTCTTCACAAGGATGGCTCCGCGTCACTTGAACTCTTTCCCGACCGATCGTGTTTGTCCGAATCTATATACTCGGCCGAAAGCGGAGATAAAGAAGCTGTCGAAACACACGAGTGTGGCGCCAATTGGTTCAGATGGTACAGCAGCAACGACGTCCTAGACGCCAGTGGAAGCGCCTTGACGTCAGGATCGTCAGGAGACGTCTCCAGTGCTGCTTTAAGCAACGGTGACATCCTCGGGGTCGTTCTCGGTAGTTTCGTCTTTTTGATGGTGTTCCTCGTGACGGTTTTCCTTCGACAGCGACAAAAAGCGAAGGCGAACGAGTCCACCATCCACAGTCTGAGCCATGATGCTGCAACGATACTTTCAGCTGCTCGAGCGCCCGGACAAGGAGGATGACGATATTGCAGACTTGCTTCCCTCTCCGGCCTGCAACCGGCACCTGCGCGCTCTCCACCAAGAGTTGAAGGATGTGGAGTCAGTTTCGAAGGCTCTTCAAGGACCCGATGTCGACCTGCTGGACGCTCGCGAATGGTTCGACGGACTAAGCCTCAGTACTCATTCTATCTTGGTAAGTTAAGTGTGTAAGAAACGAGTATTAGAAGAGCATGCTGACGATTGTATTGAATGTTTTAGAGCCGCGATCCGACATGATCCACAGCACAGACTTTGGGTCTGGCTGTGTTCGTGTGCTGCAAGGCAAGACCGCTCGTTTGACGCGGGCCGAGAAGGCAGCCCTGCGCCCGTGTGCTAACGGAGCTCCACCGGGTCCTCCAGCTGATGGCGAAGACGAGGGGTTCTTCGTGGAGCGCCTGGAGAAACGGCGCAAGCTTGCCGTCGACGAGCAACAGTATGCTTGCTCCGCAGTATTCCACCCACCTCGAACGTGGTGGAGAGGTTCTTTAGCCTGGCCCGAGTCACGTTTGGCCTCGAGCGCAACAGCCTGCACCCAGTGACGCTCGAGCAGATCCTTTTCCTGCGCCAGAACTCAAGCTATTGGGGTGTGCGCACCTCGATAGCGTCAGACGCTAATCAAATTTAGCTTGATCATCGTTTGTGATTATGCCATTATGTATGTGTTGCTGGTCGTACATCTCATTATTAATGTGCGGGGTCGCTGTTCTTGCATGACATTATTTATCGTTAAGCATTTAACAACATCAATAAACATGCCATAATCGGCAGCCCTGTATGTAGGTAATAGAGTCCATGAACCACCTACAGTACACATGTACTACTATTTCGCTCCCTGCGTTCTATAACGATGCTAACGTGTAAATTAGACAATTCAAGCATAGTGTAGTTCACCGTGTACAGTATACTAACGTTACTACCTTCCGAATATGGCATTTATATTTATGACGAACAAGCATGGTCAATAAATTATCCGACGAAGGTCTTGGGGATGTCGAAATAAATAATGCCATATTGAAAAACATGTTGTTTATTAAAAACAAGCAAGTAGAGGACCTGGATCCTACTGCAAACTATCTACAGTGCTTGCGTCCCAGTATTCGCAGTTCTCGCGCAGGAATAGAATAGCCTCGAGGGTGCGCGGCAAAAGACCATGCCGCTGGTGCCCGAACGTCACACGAGCAACACCGAGGAAGCGTTCCACGACATTGGACATCGGTGGAATGCTCTTCCGCTGCTCGTACTCGACACTCTCTTCACCAAGACGCCGCCGATTGCGCAGGCTCTCGACGAACGACTCTTGCCCATCTGTCATGTTTTCGCGTGCGTTGTCCGGCGTGGCGGCAGCAAACGGCTGTAGAGCCGCTTTTTCGGACCGCGTGAGACGGTCCACTCTGCCTCGAAGAACGCGAACACACCCAGACTCAAAGTCTG